>JANHGN010001148.1:46811-58402 GCA_024605025.1 Megaceryle maxima | reverse complement strand
TCCTTCCTCCCTTCCTTCCTTCCTTCCTTCCTTCCTTCCTTCCTTCCTTCCTTCCTTCCTTCCTTCCTTCCTTCCTTTTCTTTCCTTCTCTACCATATAAACAGGTATTTCAACAAAGATGTCCATAAAGTTGAACTATTTGAGTTTTTCTTTTCTGTGTTGCTATAAACTAAAATGAAACTGAAGTTCAGCCTTCGCAAGTACTTTCCATCTGGACTGTACCACATCTTTAGTATTCCATCAGTGTAAAACCTAAACTATTGTAATGTGTAAACTTGAACAACTTGCACATTTGGAAGACCTCAGATAGCTACAGCTTCAAATTCTTGCATTATCAGCTCCAAAATCACACCTCTAGAAAAACTTGAGAATTCTATTCTGGTTATTTTAATCATCAGGCTGGTGTCTAGAAGGCATGGCAGCACACCACCATACCACAACACAAATCTTAGGACCTGTTCTGCACTGAAAGATGCTGTTACTGTGGCAGCAAAGAGACTGCTTTTGGCAGGAACTATTCAAAGGCTTTCTCCTGCATGAAACATCTTATTGTTTCCTTTTATGCTATCATTTAGGCAGGTATCTGGAACAAGAAAGTCTGCTCTAAAAGGGCTTCTAAGTGTCCAGGATAAAAGGAGTTGTTCTAGCACATGAAATCACAGAAGCAATGTGTGAGTTTTTAAGGCTGCAGTGTTTCCAGGATAATGGCAGGAAGGGGTAATTTTAAGTGCCCATACAGTAGCAACCCTAGATTTTGCTTTTTGTAGGTTGAACACTATGGAAAAGCTCTGTCTGCTGACTCTTGTTGAATCTTACTTGCTTGCATTACTGTAGACAAGAATTAACTACCTATTCTCACGGTTTTATGATTTGGGTCATTTCAATGACACAACTTGCATACTGGTTGTACATGTCTGTTAGATCTTTCACAGATGAGCCTTCATTTAGAGACTAAAAGGTTTTTACAGCGCCTTGTGAGCCAGTACCTCGCTATTTCTGAAGTTCTTCTGGAGACAGAACTCTCTTTGAAGTCAATGGGAGTTCTGTCTGAATAAGGACTTCAGGATTTGGGCCTCAGGATATAAATGCTGTGATCAATCTTTGGAGCATAATGAATAACAGTTTCTTGGCTTTCAGAACTATACTAAGCCAAATAGTAGCCCCAGGGATTCAAAATGGGTTAAACAGGAGAATCTGCTTTGTTTCAACCTACATCTTCATTTAGCTTTTAAATCAGCATAGTCCCCATGCTTAGTATCGACCTGCCTGGAAAACAAACAAACAAACAAAAACCTCCAACAATTACACCAGATGTTTCAATAGTTAGTTTTACAGTCTAAACCTATCATGGCATAAGACACTATGAAACAGAGTTGCGTTCATTGAAAAACAAACATACTTGATGTAGACTGGCCTGTTTAGATGTTGCGACCTTAATGCAGAGTCTGGAACAAAAAACTTGAAGGCTGAGAACTTTATTAACTATGTGACAGAAAGGTCTGTAGGCAGTGATTTCGATCAGAACATAACAATACCAGAGACTGTGCAAAAATCAGAGTTAGTGATACAAAGAGTCAGCAGTCTGGGTAGGCAAGACAGATACTCCCTGTCTCCTATTCCTTGTAATTACCCTGACTTTACAGATGGAAAGTTCAGCTAAGGAGAGATTATACAACTTACCCAATATTTTTCACGAAGTCTGAAATGAAACCTGCCTGCCAACCTGGTACCTTATGGCCAAGACTATGCTCCCCCTTTTACACAATAACACTATATTACAGGACTTAAAAAAACAGCTTCCCATCCCCTTGGCTGAACTTCAGCATGCCCAGCCATTTCCTCCCCTCGCCTTGAAATCAAAGGCCTAGGTTCTTCCCATTACCTTGGATGAGAGTTTTGCCATTGCTCATTTCAGTGGAAGCAATTCTAGATCCAGAGATAAATGACACCCTAATATGGGCAGCTATCAGAGCAAGCAGCAGGACGTCAGCAGCGTGGGGTGGAGTAAAACTTTTCTGGCATTTTCAACCCTCATAGGTTATCGTGCAACTGGATTAATGAAATGAGGTATAAGAGAACAATGAGAAAAGATAGACTGAAACAAGAGAAAGAAGGAAAAATACTGCAAATTCTTGTCGCCTGAACATTTTGCAGGCTCTTACTTCTGTGAAAACATGGGTGGAGGAAGTCCTGCAACTTTTGTTTCTGCCCACAGGCCATGGAGAGTCTAAAAGAACTGTGAATACCATGTTGGTATGCATTGCAATGGGAAAATGTTGAAGCCTTCAGGTGTGAATATATATCAGACTGTCACTAGCAGACAGAAAAGTGTTTTGGAGAAGGAACTCCAAAGCTGATGAGGGAAACGTAAAAAGCAAAGTTTTACCTGGAATACATGCAGTGAGACTCCCAAACACAAGTTCAGCAGCTGGAAGAATTTGTCCACAGTATCAATAAGACTGAGGAAAAGGTCTCCACTATATACCAGATATGCCCTGACATGGCTGAACCTACTTAGAGTTTTAAACAAGTAAAGTCTTGTCCAGCCTACAGCTTGCAGTAGTGATGTTAACAGCCTGCTGATTCACTTGTATCTGTAGACGGTTTCCAGGGTTTGCTTCTTTGATTTCTTAGTTTTCTTTTTTGTTGTTGTTTTCTTTTTTTTTACATTTGGGCAATGAGTTCCCTTCCCTCTCCCTCCTCAACTAGGTCAAAAACCCTCTGACTTCCCAAGTTTCTTCAAAGCCTTGGCTCTTCTTCCCTGTATTTAGTCCAGGTGCTAGGTGCTAGGCTGGTTCCTCCCTAGAGGCTTCCTGGTGTGATCCTCTTTCCAATCTTCATTTCTAATCTAGAGGGAAGAAGCGAAACAGCTAGCAAGGAAAGGCATGTACCAAGAGACAGCTCAAGACCACTCAGCAGATGAGGACAAAGTAATGTATTTTTCCCTTCAAATTTAGGAACAAAGAGGGTTTTTTATTGACAGCAAAATGGTTCCTGAGTCTCCTCTCCGCCCCCTTTCCCTAGGGTATGGGATCCTGCTCATCCCCAGGGAGCACAGATATGCAGGACACTCAAGAGAATCCATCCCACAGAGCTTCGAAGAGTGCCCTCATGCAGCCCACCACCACCAGAGGAAGATGGGTTGGCACAGCACAGGCTGGCAAGTCATGAAAGACAAGGGCAAGGGAACAGTCATGTGTGGCACTGCTCAGCCTGTTCCAGGGCAACCCATGGGCCAGCTCTTTCACAATCTATTCTAATCACTACTATGTAATCCTATCTGGCAGGGAGCACTCTGCTTTTAGGATCCTACAGAGTCTGAGATGGATTATTGACACTTCCTTCACCCCCAGTTTGGAAACACTCTAAGCAATGGAATTTGGTTGCTTATGTCTAAAGTGAAGACTGCAATTTGCTTTTATCTATTTGCACATATTTGCTTGAGGATGGGTGTAAGAAGATGAGGCTGGAGGAGTTGCTGTGTGATAAATTCAGACACAATCCCACTTTTTACTTAGCAGAATACCCTCTACCCTCGCATTTGAGAACTGTAGGATAAAAAATTATATGTATCATTGTAGGATACATATTAAGATCCTATCTGCACTATGAATTGTAACTGCATTGTACACAGACATCCTGATTTGATACAGCAGTAGCTGAGGCAGCCTCTGGAGTAGCACCACTGGAAACAAATTGTGTTCTCTCTGGGGCACTGCAAGCTATGGAATGATTTCCTGAAATAAACATCTTCCTGCTGACATCCAAGATGAGGCTGACAGTTGCTCCAAGACTGCAGAATATGAATGAAACTTGTATTCAAGTTGTGTTAGACATCCAGCACAACACACTGTATATCAAACGAAAGAAGTACTCATCTAGGGAAAGTAATTTCAGCTTCCAAAAAGAGAGACTAAAGAAGGCTAATAAAAAATATTTTTTCTTAATGGGCCTTTGTTGCTCTTGCTTTAATCTCCAAAACCCTGTATCTTCACACATTATAACACCAATGATTACCTTTGTTTTTAACTCTCACTGACAATGAAATTAAATACACAGTAAATGTGTTAACAAGAGTGCATTGCATAGTGTTAGGACCAATGCAACAGTGGTTCCCAGATGGAAACCCAGCTTAGAAATAGGCAAATGTTGTTTACCTGCTTTAACTCTGCGTTGTATTATTGTTTAAGAAAATATAAGTGAAAGACAATTTGGGTTCAAGAAGTAAAAGGAGAATTAAAATAACAGTCTCGGATTGCTTCCATCAACACATTTAGATCATGCTAATCTCTTTGTGAAGCATAGCAGCTGTCTTGCAGCTATGTATGAAAACAGGTCCTCTGAGCTTCTAGCTGAAGTGAAACAAATGGGTAGAGCAAAAGAACTGCCATGAGGAGCCTTGTACTCTGTTCTCAGCTCTGGCAGTAGAAATGCATGATGGGGTAAAGCGTTCAGTACCTCTGTGTGTCAGTCTTCCCCAGATTTCATCAGCTGATGAAGTCTATTGATGACACAGAGCTGGAATATGTAATTAAGACAGAGGAGGGGTAGGACACCGTACAAGAGGAAACCAAACTCAGTAGAGAGTATAAAACCAGAAATGGGGTGGAAAGTGTGGAGCATAAAGTGCAAGGTGGTTCCCTTGAGGACCACACCACAGAATCTTCTCCTACAAGCTGAGACCTCATCGGTTGAGGGCAGCTGCCGATCACTTGTTAGAAGATGATGTACAAGGCAAGAACTTAAGGGGAAAGAACTTGAACTCAACTTAAAGGACAACAGTACAGCAACAGTAAAGAAAATTATTAAGCTAGAAATGGGAAGAGCAGTGAGGTCTGTGGTGGTCTTTGAGCAAGGACAGTTGAGATGTGTTTCCTACACTAACATCTTTCAAAAGATGGTACTTAGTTTATGAAAATCAAATTCCAGTCCTATAATCCTAAATTTTGAACAGTTTAAGCTCCTAACTTTCAGACTAGTTATGAAAGGGGAACTGTTTATTGCCTATTGTAACACAAATGTTCTCAAGGATAACTTTGTGAATTTGATTATGGCAATGGTACAAGTGTTACTTGCATGTTTAAAATGGAAGCAAAATACCAAGTGCCAGAGGATAAGTCACATAAAATGGAACTAACTGGTTCAGTTTAATTGCCTGTGGTAAACAAACCACAAATATTTGACAGAAACTAGAAATTGTATAAAGCTTATTTCACCTATTATATTATTTCAAAAGGAGTAACCTACCCCATGCCTTATTAGTTAAACACAAACAGGGATTAAATTTAAATGTAAAATCTTTATCTTAGTAGCATGCTTCACAGTTTTAGTCATCTTAAGGTACTCACCTACTTATTACCCACTTTCACAGGTCTCCTTTTCCATTAGTTTTTCAGAAGCAATTGTAGAGTAATTTCTTGACTCCATTAACATTATTTCTCCTGTTATTTTCAAACTAAATTCCATGATTTCTTTTCCAGACTTTACACAGTATATCTGTCAAGAGCTCTTTTTCCAGGTGTGAATATATTTCAATATGCACAGAGAACCCAAGGAAATAGAGCTACACAGGTTTTATTTTAATTATAAGCACAAAGTCACAAGCTGAGCTTTATTATACTTCAAAATACATATTTCAACTAACTGCCAAGCTACACTGCTGTTACCAAAAGGCATTTCAAACACTAAAGAGGAAGATCTCAAGTTTCATCTACTACTACCTTTGAAATGTAGTCTCTATAGCGAACAGTATTTGTTTCTGGATCTAGAGCAGTGGAGAGCATGTCATCCATCTCTTCCTGAGTAAAGGGCTCACCTGAAAGACAGCAGAGAGTAACACTTTATCTTACTAAGTGTTCTTTGCAAGGTTAGCAAATTACACGGCTTTTCCTTTGCAAGGGTCTCCTTTTGGTCCTCACACAGAGGAGAAAAGGAGCAATACTGAGGATTCCATTCCTTCACTTTTGCCAACATAAGTCAGTCCTGCACACTAAGTGACCTGGTCTAAAGAAAAGGAGGGCCTGGATCTTCTGATCTCCTAGTTCACAGACTCCAAAACAGCCTGTTCCTCTCTGCCACAAGGATTTCAAAACAACCATTTTGGTCAGAATTAATTCTTCTAATGTGTACATTAGAATTATTATCTCATATTTAGCTATCCTTGAACTATTTACATCATGAAAGGCTTCTGGTTTTTTTCTCTTTTAGGAGCTTCAAAGCTTCTGATAGCCTACTTTATCCCTCTCTGAGAATAAGGTTCCCATCTGAGGATAGGTCTTGTGCAAAGCCTGCACATCATTCTGTACTTGAGGCATGCAGGCATGAGTCAGCCATGGAAGAAAAGCAGGCTCTTCAAGGAATAGTGAGGATTACATGATATACAACTTAAATCTGGTCTTTGAATCTCTTTGTTTGCGTATGGCACTAGAATTAAGATCAAGATAATGTAGGAATGAATGAGCACTGAAACTACCTGAAACATCTGGAAAACTATACTACAATTTTACAGGAGGACAGAAAAAGAGTCACATTCTTAGCAAACAGAGGAATGTGCAGAGAATCATAAAATATCCACACAAGCAGGCAGATAAACGTTCTTTCCTGCATTATTCACCAGTGAAGTGTTCTAGTCTGCAGCCACTCATCATGGCAATGGTGTTGTTTGAAGAAAAGGTATCTACTCCTGGCAAGCTTTGTCATCCAGAATGAGGACCTCAAGGTTACACATGTAGTGCTTATTGACTTAAAAACTGATATTAAAAAAATCATGTTACCTTCTTCAGTTAAATATTTGACCAGCTCCTCTTTAGTAATATATCCACATTTATTCTTATCCAAAGCCTTTAAAGAAAAGAATAAAACTTGTGAGTTTATCAATATTGAATAAAGAATCAGCAACTTCTTTCCAGCAACTAGGTACTTGAATATTTAGTTACTGACCTCAAATGCATGTAGAAGAACATCTTCTGGAATAGGCCGGTATCTGAAAAATTGAATCAGAACAAGTTAAGTCACTGTTTGCCAAGCTGCTGTTACTATTCTGAAAGAGTAACACATGAATACTAAAGGAAAACAAAAAATTATATTCTATGAGAATTTACTAAATTTGTCTATCAAACATTTAATTCCAGCTTGACTTTTTGGATCTGCCCACATCTTTGCCTCTTATGTCTTTTATTGTACTCCTGTTTAATTTTCCTTGTGCTAGGGAACCAGATGAATGGCTTCTGCATGTCTGGGTTGGCTGAGTGGATTAGTAGGAATCAATAATATCTGAATCACTCCACGTAGCCAATGCACAGAACAGAAGATGACCAAATCAATCAAGCAAAGTTTTGTCCAGGTACACTGGTAGCTAGGCAACAGAACACCTAGTGGGACTTCAACATTTCTAATGAGCTGATGATGCACAAAGGAGGCTGGTAGGTATAGAACAAAAGGCCTGTCACAGTTTCAGAGAGACAGGAGAACTGGGCACCTGTGTGCACGCATATGTGTGCCACATTTCAGAGCTAGAAAGGAAACCCTGCACATCAATGGAGACCTTCCATATCCCATCAGACTCTCACCAACCTCCAAGAACATTAAAGAGAAGTCATTGAAGACAGAAAGGTTCTAACTGCTTGATTGTTTCATCCAGACCCACCTTGCTCTTTTACTATCTAAAAATCAAATGTGCAAAGAAGAGGCCTTGCTTTTTGTCATCCAAATCTCAAAACAGCCCAAGTTCCTGTGTACATGCAAAGATTTCTATGTACCTTTGAATAATGAACAGCATTTTTGTTCTAGACTTTTAGATCATCCGTCTTTTAGAGTGCTACTTGTGTACATTCAGCTGTACATGGCAGTCATTTTGAGACATGAATATGAAGCTGATTTACATATCATATTAAAAATACACTGTAACAGACTGTGCTTCTCAGTGACCATAACTCATAGGTTCAGAGAAAGTAATGGTTATGACCTTAATTTGCATATAAAATATTCCAGAAATGCACAAAACATATTGAATAGTAAGCTAATTCTGATTTGCATTAACAAGACAAAAGCTACACATTATTGCAATTCATCATTATCAGCTGGTATTATTTATATCATTCATACAACACAATTTTATATAGATTAAGTAATTCTGAAACAAAATCTAGCAAGTTAATGTAAAACAAGTTTAAAGAAAAAAAAAAAATCTGTACTCCTTCCAGTTCCATAAAATTACTGTAGATATACTTACTCAGAATCAACCCTGTCAATCTGGAATAAACTACAGACACAGAAAATCCACTTTCCATTACCTTCTGTCAAGTAGTACTTTTGTCATCACTGGAAGAAATTTTTCCAGATGAATGCATCCTGTTGGTTCTTCTTCTTCTACCTAAAAAAAACCCTTAAGTATGGCAGGTTATATGACTCACTAGTAAACTAATACAAAAACCAGAAATTTGGGGTGGTTCCTGCATTAAAATGACAGAGTTAACTCTGAATATTTATATCAGGTTTTTAATATCACATGGCATCATAACATCTGAGTGAAATGCTCGTGATCAAATAAAAAGAAATTCTAGAAAGAAATATCCCAGGTGAAATACAGGCCTAACATTACAGACACTTTCAACAACTCAATATTGCCCTCTTGTGCTTAGAAACCATTCATGCAAAAGAACTGTCTGCCTAGTGGCTGATCTTATCTCCCACAATAAATCAGCAGAGATTTAAACATTCAGACTGCAGTCATACCAGTAAAGTCTAGCAGGACCTGGAACATTCCCAAGCAGTGTAAGGTACCACCCATAACAGCAAAGCATTAGCATGTTCCCTGGCATGATTTTGGCCTGTGCCATCTAACACTCCACTCAGCAGTCACCAGGCCTGGCTAGGACCTAAGGGACTTTGTGCAGCCTCTCTGCATAAAACATTTACCAAGGCAGACAGAAGCTGCTTTGTGCCAACTGGCTTCATCACCCAAGGATGTCTCTGGGCATATTTAATGTGCTAGTTTGGACATAGCCCCAGTCTAGTACACCTCAGGGATGGAATTTGTTGCCTCCACATGTTTCATAGCCAGAAACAGTCATCAGGGGAAGGACCAGAGAGGCAGGCAGACTGAGTCAGGGCAGTCTGAAACAGTCATAAGGCAGCCCATAAAATGCTACACAAAGAAAAGTTCTCTTTGTTTCTCAAATAAATTAACAGATTAATCCCAAAACATTGAAGACTTCTAGCAGCATTCTCACTGCATTCCTGTATTTCCACAAGAGGTGAGCAATGTAGTAAAAACTGCTCCCTGTCATCCCAGTGCATCCCTTCCCTGAAAATTTCAAGATTCAGTCCCAAAAGGAGCCCTTTTAATGGAGCTACCCTGTTCCTGTCTGTGTTGAAACTGGATGCATGCCTTGTGGGCTCACATGGCAGCAGCGACACCTTGCTAGGCTCTCTACAGACACAGCTCAGACTGAAAGAAGACTCAAATAGGCACTGATTTGAAATGTCCTAACTGAGCCAGGAAAAGACGAAGTAAGAAATATTCCTCTAGGGAGATGGGTCAGAGCAGGGGGTGACACCCAATACATCCAATTGCTTAAATGGAGAGATGCAACTGCTGCTCCATGTTCTTTTCCAGTGCTTTTGAAGGGGTTTGGTTGCTAAAAGCAGGCAACCATCACCTCTTGATGCTTTAGAATGCAAACTGACTTGAAAAAGCACTTTTTCCCTTCTGTTTGGTAAGCCTAGAGGACGGGATCTTTAGCAAGGAAATGAAGCTGTTGCATGCTTCATGCTGAATCAGGTGGTACCTTTTACCATTATAGAATAATTTGTTTTTACCACTTGATTGCTTGAAAAGATGTAATAACCAGAAAAACTTTACTCCTTTCCAGTGACACAACAGTCAATACACTGACCTATTCCATGCATCACAATTATTGAGATATAAAAGTACACAGGATGTTTCAGGGAATATCTGTGCTTCAACTTATACAAGGTCAGAAGTCCACAGAGGCATGAAAAACAATATGGTAGCTATTGTTTTAAAATATATAGATGTGTCTTATATTAACAGAACAGCCAAGAGGAAGGACCCAAAACATCCATGAAGACGTTATGTTATATGAGCCATGTTTAAAACAAAAAACAAACAAACAAACAAAAACAACCCTCAAACATTAAATATGCTCAACCAAACAGTCAAAGGTCATCCTTATTTTCATACTGCAAGAAATCACTGGCAATGGCCACTTCAGAGATCAATATAACAAATACCTGTGAAAATGTCAGCCCTCACTGACAAGTATCATCCAGATTTGTCTCTTTTTGTTGGCGTGTTATTTGTATTTTGTCTTCAGAAAGCAGTCTGTGGAAGAAATATGTCCTTCCTGACAATGGACCAAGTCCAGGTGATGAGCAACTTCAGCTTCCTCTAACTTGGAAAGAACAACTTCCATTTCATTGTCTCTACAGGCTCAGCAGTATCTTGAACTGTTAAAACTAATCCTATCTCTAACGTTGGATAGATTACATAATGTGAATAAATTGTATATATTAGCCTCACCTAAGTCAGTAAGTATTCATATTTGCAAGTATATCTATCCTGACTCTTCCTCATGCTCACTCCTGGTCTATACATCCCATTGATGTTTTCCTTTTTCTGTAATTCCTTTCCTTCGCACTGAGACTATGACAATAACAGTATTTGCTTGCTCAGACACTGCACTTTTCCTGTCTTTCCTTTGGGTACAACAACAGGTCCCATAACAACTGTACTGTAGTACCTGCTATGTTCAGTACCCCTACTTTCACAGCCATACTATTATTGTCCACATAACACTAGGAACTTGAGTCACAAACAAAGTCACCTTCCAGAGTTATCAAGATCTGCGGCAGAGCATTCACTGAAACTGGGATTTCAAACTCCAGGCATTGTAGTAATCTGTCCTGGTTTGAGAGAGAACAGAATTAATTCTGTTCAGTGATTTTACTTCTCAGCTCAGTTCTTCTAACTGCACTGTCTGAAGTCAGCAGCCTGTTTTCACAGGCAGTGTCTGCTGCTGGCAGCGATAACACCCCATGTTTAGAGTTACTACCAAGGACTGGTGTGCAGACCAAGGCCACTGCTGGATCTTGGGTACCACATTGCGGGGTGCAGGAAAGTGAAAGGCTGCACCTGCAGGGAGGAGCAGACAGGGCAGGTGACCCCAAACTGGCCAATGAAGTATTCCAGCCCATAGACATCATATTTGGCATAAAGCAAAGGGATCTGGAGGGTCTATCTCTCTGGGGTCTCCTGAGCTCTTCTCCCCTCCTGGACCCCTCTGCCACCTTTGTTCAGCTTGGCTCAGGTCCTCTTTCAGTGCCTTCCTTGGAGCATCCATGGAGTATTCTGTCCATTCTGCCTTTGATCCCAATCAGTGTGTCCCTGAATCCAGTACCAGAATCCAGCTCCAGTCTGCTGCGGGGCTCAGTCTGGGACTCCCCCAGTGCCTGCTCCATAGCATCAGTGGTGACAGTGATGTAATTACCATTGGGGGGTTGGGTTCAATACTGGTTTTGTATATATCTGTATATATTCCATTTTTATTATTATTATTTTCATTTTCATT
>JANHGN010001148.1:2500-39508 GCA_024605025.1 Megaceryle maxima | reverse complement strand
AAACCTAAAAAAGCTTTCATGAAACTGTAACAATAAAAAGAAAATATAATTATATTAATAAAAAAAAAAAAATTAAATATATGCAAATATATACAAAAACAATGTCAGACTCCCCCAGAGTCCAGTCTGGACTCAGCAGCAGACAGGAACTGGATTCAGGAACACATGGATTGGGATTAAAGACAGAAGAATAGACAGAGTCCTCCTTGGAGATCAGCCATAGAAGAAGAGAAGGGCTTAACCCTTGTGATCCCTCAGCTTTATATGAAACATGACATACATGGAATTTCTTGGTCAGATTTGGGTCACCTGCCCCGTCTATTCCTCCCTGCAAGTGCAATCTTTTTACTTACTTTTGACCCTTTTACTGTCTGCACCTCCAGCTTGGCACACAAGATTTAGCAGTGACCTTGGTCTCCACAGGACTAAGTGTAAGCAAGAGCCTTCCTGCAAACCAGTCCTTGGTAGCAACTCTAAACATCGAGAATTATCACTTCTAGAAGCAGACACTGTTTGGGAAAATATGCCATTAACTTCAGAAAGTTCAGTCACTTAGAGGAAACTTACTGAAAAGTAAAATCATTGAACAGAGAACTGGTTCTGTTCTAGATCAAACCGGGACAAGTGGAGCTGAGTCACTTCATCCGTGTTTCTCCATCCAAGGAAATGTAAGTGCCCTCATGTCTGTTAAGTTAGCCATAATGTATGAAAAGTTGAGAACCTAGAATAAAGATATGGCTAAGATGCATCCACAGTGAATATGTCTCATGGTAAATAATTTATTGTATCTGTTTGGAAAGGTAGACAATTGGAAGGAGCAATTTTCTTCATTTGCTTTTCATATCTCTATCTCAAAGAACAGGGAAGAAGAACCACAAGCTATCACAGTTGTATCTCAGCCAAAGGCAGAAATTGCATTCTTGGGGTATGGGAAGTACCAGGATATAAATTCTAAAGAGAAAAATTTAAAGAGAGGAATGACTCCATCTCAAAACCTCCCTGGTGAGTAAACCAGGGTAAATACAGAGTGAACTGGTTAGCTCATTTATTAATGTTTGATTCCAAAGACAGAATATAGGAAGCAAAGTGATATGGTGTTGACCTTTTGATTCCTGTGGCTAAATACAGCCCCGAACTCCAGCTGGCAAATCAAGTCTCAGGAGGCAGAATTTTGTGAGCTAGCTCCACAGGCCTCCACAGAGACACCACTGGGAAAAATGAAGTGACAGCCAGAACATGGCTGTCTCTTCTGTATTCTCAATATAATGATAAAGACGAACTCTTCTCTATCAGAACAGATTTCTTTTCTTCAAGCTCATCTGGTGTTAAAAGTGTTGTTGAGCAACTCTGACCAGCACTGAATCACTGAACATTGTTTCCACTGACATAACAAATCCATACCTAGTTTCCTACAACACCAATATTTTAGGAATTCCTGGGGCTGCAGCCTAAAAATATTTCTATCATTTGTTCTCTTGCCCTCATGACAGAAATGTCTGTTTTCTGGCAAAGGGTATCAGAACTGAATCTAGCTAAAAGATGCTTTGGCTTTGTGATCTCCCTGTTTCTATCCTGACCCGTGAGCTTTTTCATACTTTCTCCCCTTGTGCTGCTGTGGAAGGCAGAGAGTGTCTGGGTGGGTGCCTGGCAGCTGCCCAAGGTCAATACAGCACAGGCTGCAAACACCTCAGTATAGCAGTGGACAGACCCAGGTATAAAGAAGCTCTTTTTCATATAGCAGAAAGGTGGACCCCCTTATAAAGGTACAGGTACATTCTGTGTATCTGTGCTTGGTACGGAACTCCCCCCGAGGATACATAAAGAGAAGGGAGGTAGGAATACATCCTGTACTCCTCTTCTCTGACTTTGTTCCCCTGATGGAAGCATGGCTGGGTACATGTATGATGGATTGGAGACTGGAGATCACTGAGGAAGAAAAGCACTGTTCTGTCTCCAGATACAGGACAAGATGTGGGTTTTTTTCTTAACTTGACAATAAACCCTGCCTTTTATGTGCCTAAGCACTACAAAGCACATTTAATTTATCTCCAAAGAGCATAGTTAAGTCTAAGTGGACCTGATTCCTTGTAGAAGAGGCTCTAAAGACTTACTCTCAAACTATTAAACTTTATAGAAGTTTTTTCAGTGACTTCAGAGAGTCCTGGATCCAGTCTCCACTGCAGACTGTTAAATTCTTGAGATCAGGCACTTAAATTGTACATGATGCCTTGCAATAGAGAAATGCTGAAGGATTATTTATAGCTGTATATTCCTGAATTGATGAGTGAGCCTTCAGTAGAAATAAAAATTAACGAGGGGAGGGCAGGAAAACATTTTCAGTACTAGAACTATGCAACCACCCAGCCTTTTCAAGCTTTGCCTTCCGTGAAAATAGTATACATTAATCTTTCATGTCTCAAGAGGGCTGGCAAAGAAAGATCCTGAAATTAAATGAACCTGATGATTTAGTCTAGGTACCAGATCATCTATAATTCTTCCAAGAACTGAGAGGATGTTGTGATGAGGAGCCACATCCGTGAAAGAAAATGTAATATACTGTAGTCCTCTCAAAGACTCTGTGTGAAATGAGTGAACAACTAATAAGCTATTGCCAAAATCTCTTGTTGTCCCCAAGCCAAAGATGTTCAACATAGTTCAGGGTGGCCAAGCTAGTTATCTGTAGACTATCATGATTCACTCTAAACCTCTCTTTGAGAGGTAGAAAAAGATGAAATCCTGCTCTAGGATAAGTAATAGATAAAGGTTTTAAATTATGCCTTCCAGAAGGGAATCAAGAGATCAGACATGCAGTTAACTCAGCAGATGTGATGACCTAATGTACTGAAATCTCTGTATAAGGATACTCTGCTCCATGGGTAGATCAATGAACATTTCATGATGCCCTGTGGACCAATTTTCCAGCAGTTTTCAGGGCAGAAATACCTCCATTCTGATTGAACAACAACAAACAAAAAAATTACACTCAGTTATTCTACTAACTAGAAAAACAATACATTATATCAAAGATAAAAGTATCTGATTACTTCTGGTGGCTTAAACAAATACTGAAACATACCTTGCCAAAAAAGATTCCAATACCTACAACTACTTATTCCCTCAAATGCATCCTGTAGGGGTGTTATACTATTTCCAATTTTATGCTGATAATATGTTTCAGATACTTGTCTTTTTTTCTCTCATTTTCTCCTTCTCATTTATTTTCCTACCACATAGGCAGTAAGAAGACAAAATGTCTTCAAATCCATTCCTCAGATACATTAACTGAAAAGTGTACTCACTACCAGTTTCCTTTCCTGTACTATCCTTTGCTATTTTCCCAGTTTGTTTAGATAAAGCTCTAGACACTGACAGTTAAGACTGGCAGAGAGCTGGGAGTCCCAAATTAATTCTGCTGGTTCTTTCAGACTGAATTGTTCCTCTTCAGATTGTCCAGACTGTTCCCCAGCACTCTGAGGCCCATTTGAAGCCATCCTTTAAGCAGCACACCTGCCTCAGTTGTGACATTTCTTTAAAGACCACAGCTTCAGTCTTCATAGGGAACAGAAGCAATTAAGTAGATATGGCTCTGCCAGACTCTCGAGTAATCAACATTTTAAAAAGTGATTTCTAGTTGATACAATTTGCTACACTCTGCCATTCTTTTAACTGTACAAGCTTGCTTTCTTTTCTTTCTCTGGGCCAGTTGTTCTGATGGTTCAAAAAGCCAACCCTTTTTTTCACTGAAGAGAAATGATGTGCAGAAAATTGAGGTATCACAAGAACAGGAAGGCCAACATTAAACAACCACTTAAAATACTGAAGAACAGCATCAGTCTGCTGCTAACAGGAGAAGATTTAGTCCCAGTACATCCTGATAAACCTATTTACATAATGCAATACCCTGGAACTCTTTTTGTGCTATGTAAAGAGTAAAATTAAGGGCTGATTTGTAGAAGCACCAGTGGACTTGATTTTATTAGTGTTAATGCTCAACAGACTTGAAACTTTAATCTTTATAAACATTAATCTAGATATACTTTAATAAATTTAGTCATTTTTATATTTAAAATCTTATATGAATGTGAACATGTCATTAAATCCTCCATCCTCTCTTCATGGTACTGTGTCACGGCTACAAAGAGGTGTGAGGAAACCCCCGAGGTCTCTGGTGACAGGAACCCTTTCTCACATGGGGCTGCCTTGTTGAACTGGTAAGTGTGAAAGGACAAGGGACACAATTAGCTAACCCAAACTCAGTGACAGCTTTAAAGCCACTTACATGTTGATGTTCTGGTTTTATTTAAAAGTGTTGTTATCAAGAGCTCTTTTGTAGATGTCCCCATCCACTAACCAGGGTTTACTAGCAAGAAGTACGGAATCATACCAGTGGCTACGTACTCTATGGCTATTTTATATCTCTCCCACTAGGCATCATTTCAACCAAAAAACCAGGTAGCAACTATGGCCCTGTCATCTGAAAAACTAGAGACAAGATGCAAGGACTGCCATGAAGAAGGCAGCACATTTTAAAGAAGGCAACAGGACATGACACAACAGGGGACATGACTGTGCAGGCAGCCACATGACAAAATGTGAGTCCTGAAGCCCCTTGCAATCTCCACTCAACTTCACTGAACTTTCTGCTCACAGATCCAAGCTACAGTATTTAACCACCCTCTCCACACTGCTCCAACACTTTTCCATAAGGCCCCCTCAGCAAATCCTATCTCTTCCCATCATCCCCAAAATTGCAAATAACACTCTCTGTCTTGCCTACAATGGCAGTCAAAAAGGAGAGGTGAGAAGGTGGCTGAGCTATGGGAAATATCTGAGCCAGATGGAGGTGGAAAAGGTACAAAAAAGTAAGTGTGAAATCCCTGCTTAAAAACTGAGACTACTGCATAGTAAAAAAAAAAAAAAAAAAAAAAAAAAAAAAAAAAAAAAAAGTTTGGATAACAAGCAGAAATAGCTAAACAGATCTTACTCCTTACAGCTTTAATATGGAGATAAAATCCTGGAAATGTGTCAAGATGCAAGAACAGTTCCTCGGTAAAAATGGAGACTGCTGCTATTCCTGAAGAATACCATGTTCCCTTTAAGTGTGATTCCCAAATTATTACCTAGGTGTACAAGACAGAAGGATAAAAGAGATTAACTAAAAAGCAAAAGACATTTGTCTTTGATGTTTGCAGCTATTGTTTCATCTGACCTCTTCCAAAATCCTTCACAAAACAACTGATGGAAATAAGGGCGTAAGAACTGAAAAAAACCCAACAAATCTCACCATAGTTCTAATGAGAAGAAACGTACAATGTACATTTGCTTAAATATGAAGCAAAAATAAAACAGCAAGAGACTTTAGAATTGCAACTCTGAGGAGGTTATCCATTATCTCTTATGAGATCTAATAAATCTTTTAAACAACTAACTTGTTAACTGGACCATCACCTAGGTCGAGATATTAAAAAGCAGTCACAGTACTCAGCATCAGCCAGCACAGGTGAAATCTCAAACACTCTCAAATAAGCTCATCAGTTTTATGAAGACAATGTGTTTCCAGAACAAAAGGGGAAAGCCAGTGTGAAGTCATAAGATGAATTCTTGTTGATGACAACAGTGTAAGGTATTCCTATGCTCCTAACTCCAAAGTAAAATATACAACTCCCTGAAATAATTCTGCCACAAATGTTTGTGTTGTCTTCATGTTAAGCATGGAAAGCTTGACTGACTTCAAAATAATTGAGAAACCTTGCCCTAAGCCAAATAGGAAAACCTTATGGTATTTAACTAATTATATTTTAAGAAAATTTCTAAGGAAAAGGAACACAGGGAGAAAAAAATCTTGAGGCCATTTGAATCTGACTTCCTGGCAAGACCTTTCAGCCCTGTAGAAGAAAATGCATACATTACATTTTTTCAAGTGACCTTCTTAATTCCAGGGGAAGTTTAATGTATAGTCAGCCTAATATGCTGAAACAGTAATTGTATGCCGTGCTCTAAAAATTCGGAGACAAGAGAACTATTTTCTTCTCTACTTTGTACTTCCTACAGCATGGATGATATTAATATTTTAGATACTAGAGAAGAAAGGAACAATATGATTAAACTGTAAGCTTGCAAAATATACAATGTTGTTTCTTTGTGTCTTGTGATATATAATGAAATCATTTAAGATATGTGCTCATTGAAGAGTCTTCATTCTGGAAATAAATATCAAGCAGATTTTGAAGAAAAACAAGAGCAAACTGATTCCTCCAAAAAAGAGATAAACTCATTCCTGAACAGCAATCTAAAGAAAACAGCTTGATGTAAAGTATTTATGGGATCAATGGGAAATGTGTTACCTGAGTTTTGCCCTTCAGATTGAATGAAGAGATAGAAGATATGGCTTCATGAAATTTGGTATATGCCAGTTCTGAAGAAATGACCAGCCTGAGGTCTTCACTAGCAGTGGTAGCTACTCCAAGCTATAGCCTGAAGACTCAGGAAAGGGATACTGCTTTCTATCTTGAGTGAGAAGCATCCCATGTTATCAGAGATGATACTTAGGCAATCTGAATTTTAGTTTGTTTCCTGCAGAACAATAGAAAAGCTGAACTGATTTCTGCAGAGGCCACTTTCAAGCATTCTCAAGAAGAATAATGAACTCTCAAGAAGAGCAAAAGCTTTTTCTTTCATGTTTTTCAGAATTATTGAGAACTAGCCATATCATTGCTCCCTATTGTTTATGTTTGTTGCAGCAAATGCCATGTGATATCAAGATAAAAAAGCAAAGCACATCATCAGTGTGAATCAACAAAACCAAAGCCTAACGCTCATCATCATGTATGCAAGCAGCCTCGGACTAAGAGCATAACCTCAGCCTATTTTCGTACCTCTTTTCCTAATGGTAGGACATGTGAGAGCTGAAAAATTACCTGGTTGTTTCCATCACACTAACTGCCTTATGGAAAACTAAGAAAGAACAACAATAAAGGGACCATATTTAAAAATAGATACACAGAATGGAGCTCTCAGAGTGGAGCAATCAGAACAATCTTTGCACAGCCCTATGGCACATGGTACAAATAACCATGAGAACAAAACCATCAGCAGCAAATAGAGTTTTAGAAAAATCAGGTAATTAATTTGATGTCTGATAATAAAATACAGGCTGTCAATTTGATGAAGGCTGTGCCAAAATTAACTACAAAAGCTACTTAAAATTCTGACACAAAAATATTAAACACAATTTTTCCTTTTTGTCTTCTTTACATAAGATAATTGTAACAGGCAAAATATATAATAAAGTGATGTAGAAAATTAAGCACTATCTTAACACCAGCTTTGGCTATAAAAATGAGCATTATTTTATAGAATTATGCTAGCAATAAAAAAATAAAAATAGTTCAGATCAACCACAATGGAAATATTTTGGTTATTTCAGTTAGAAGTTGACAAATTTATCGGACTTAAAAATATATATACACAACTGTGCATTTCAGCCTCAAAGTTGAAAAATGCAACAATATACCAATATGCAAAACATATCCAGTTTGTGAAAGTCAGTTGGCAGCAACTAATGGAGCTACAAGTTGCCATCAACTTTACCTGATAAAATAAGATATCCTGAGTACTATCCTAGGTTTTGATTGTTCAGTAGATGGTATTTTAAATGCCATGACATTCTAATCTACCATAGATTCAGATATTTTAATACACTTGGGAAACAAAACTAACAAAACGAATGGGGCAATTAAGAAACTAATTCAACTGTTGTGAACCAAAGTAAGAAACTATTGCTGCCTTGATAAGCAGTCAAGCTTCTAGTTGCTCATAAAATTCTTTAATTACTATAACACAGAACAAAACAGGCCATGGAAGATGCCATGCCAAGCTGGAAAACAAACCATAGTCAGTGCCTTTCATCACCTAGTGCATCCTAAGGTGTTTAAATCCACAGTTCACACTGCTTCCAAAACACAGTTCATATTCAAGTGTCATTGATTTCAAATCAATGACACAAATCAATTTCCCTTTCAAAGGGAATAGCCACCATTAACAAACTTCTTGTTCCGGTTATATCTTCCCAGAGGTGTTGGAGTCATGGTCAATCATGTGTAATGCTCTTCCTTCCGGGTCAAATAGGGTTCTTCATCAATGCAAAAAGTACTTCTTTCCCTCGTGGTAGGTCACCGTGCCATTTTTCTGCCTGGTCTGTGCTAGGCAAAGAGCATCCACTCCAGTCCACAGAGATCATTCTACATCCTCAGTACTTGACAACTCATACCTATCTGTTCTGAGTGATAATGATACAACAGCTTGAACAGCTGCTGTATTAAACCTCCCATATCCTTACCAGGATCCTGATTGCTTGCTTTGTCCAGACCTTGCTCTGTATTTCTTAAAGCCAGGGGATGCAGATGGCAAACTATGTCAGCATGAAGTCCCAGTAGAACTACAACCACTGCCTGGGCTTGCTGCAGATAATGCATTTGCCTATGGGAATGGAGAAGGGCGAATTACAAGGGATACCCTTGCTACCTCTGCAAATTCCTTGACAGATGCTTGCTGTAACACAAAATTGTCCATATGTTGGAGAGGACTAATAAACCTTTATTTTCTGCATCACGTCATATACGACAACACTGACATTCTCCTTGTGCCCAGGCTTCTGGAACAAAGGTATTAATATCCCTGTTTCCACCCATTTTTTTTCTGGAGTTCTCCAGAATGGGCAACTGCAAATTGTTTGTCATAGAAATAAAAGGCTTAAGGATTTCCTACACACAAACAACAAACAAAACATGCTCTAGAGGTACTGCGGTAGTTATAACCAAGCAGAATTTGCAAGTGAAGGAAAGAGAGGCAGGGAATGTTAAATGTTAGGAGTGGCTGAGTGGGACTGGGTCCTAGCAGGAATCCCGTTAACGTGTTTCTTACAGTGTGTAGAACTACGCAAAGTGCTCTTCAGTGTAATTTTGCTTGTGAGAAAGATGGACTGCAAGGTCAGCATCACTGAAAAAGAAAAAAAGGAGCAGCATGTGCTGAGGATGTGGTAAGGGGTTGCAACTCTGACCTTCCTGTTACCTCTATGAGTTCCTTACAGAGAAATGTAAAGGTGGCTGACAGCAACAGTTGACTCTGGTCACTTCAGCTGGGAGCACTGATCCCTCCAGGATAACACCCATTTGCTCTGCTGAACCTCCTTTCCCAGCTTTGTGCTTTTGTCCTCATAATCTTTGCATCTCGTTGTGTGGTGTGGCACGTGTGATTAGTTTCCCTGATGCCCTACAGGCAAGAAAATCCTCCTCCTTGCTGCTCAAAGTGTTCCTGAGCCTCCTGCTGGTGAGACCAAGCTCAGTCTACACAATCCTGGGACATATTGGAGAAGGATGCTACAATCATATGGTTTGCTATGGAGAAATCCATTGTAAGCAGTTAGTCTGACTGATGCCACACAGGTTCATGTCAATCCATGTCAGTGATGGCACTTCATGCATCCCAGGAAAAGCTCAACAAAATATGCCCTGATGTTGTTACTGTATACAATCTCTGTAGTTATGCTATATCTGCATATGTATAAACTGAAGCATCAGTCTTCACAAGCATCAGCAGAGAAGCCTGCAATCCTGGGAAATGATCAAGGAATGCTACCTAGCAACACTCAACTAGAGTTCAATTTTCTCAAACCTGAAACAATTAAGACAAGACAGACTCTGGCAGGGATTCCTGAGCTGCCACAAGCCCAGGTAGTGGCCCATAGCAGCACATAGCTGAGATAGGCTAGTCCAGGCCTTGAAAATAGAAGTGTGCAGGCGGAGGCCAGGACTTGACTACAGCACTAGATTCTCCAGCTTATGAAATGTTCTGGATCTAGCAGCATGACCAGAAATACATCAGAAAAGAAAGCCACAAATTGGCCTAATCCAGGTTTAAATTGCAAGACATTCTGACACATTTTCTAGTAATTTGTAAGCCATGCTACAGCATTTCTTTTTCATCAGCAAGGAAAATGTTCCCAAGGAGGCCACCATCCTCTGCCTCACTGGTGGTAGCAGGCAGAAGCCCCTCTATCAGGAAATGGCAATGCAGGTTGGATTCCCACATACACAGCAACACAGGCAGGTTTTCTGCTCTCTGTTTTAACCAGCCAGGGTGATGCTGTGCAGAAGAATTACTACCTGTAAGTAGTAGGGAAGTGCACAAGCAAATACTTGGCACCCAGAGCCCTCCTCCAGCTCCAATTTACTACTGTTCCACTGCTGCTCTAAAGACTGGGTGCAGCTCCACCCAGACACAGCCCTGAGCTCCTCCTGCCATCTCACACTGTCCCCCTGGCTGTTGGCCGTTAGTACCCAGTGATGAGCACTTTGCTGTCAGAGGTCATAGCTCTGTCTCGCACCTTTCCCTATAGCTACAGCTAACAGATTTTTATCACCCTGAGTACAAAGTGTCCCTGAGCTCTGAAACAGTCAATAGTAAGAGCTAATGCCCTGAACTGACCTTCTTAAGCACCTTACTCCTTGTATCCTAACCCACTGCCACCTTTGTATTAAATAGTGCAGGGTCATGCTGTGAACAGTAACATAAAGCTTACTGCTTATATATCCTCTGAAGAATACATAGCTCTGCCACATAGAAGGAATACATACAGGGTATGCCCCGTGTATGCCCAAACCGCACATTAAAAGTAGAGATAATCTCTTAGAGCTTGAAATAATCTGGAGTCATTGCTACAGAAGAAATGCTCAGCAGATCTCCTGAGCATCTTTCAAAATACAGCAGCACCTACTCTGACCACTGAAGTTTCTCTCTTCCCAGATTTCACATAAGTCTGTTTACCCACACTTTGTGCATTTGTTGTTGTAGATTCCTTTCAGAAAAGCCAGTTTCTTTCCTTTTGGTTTTTTTTTTTTTCCCCCTAATATTTGGTCATGTGTTGAAACAGGTTTTTTTTCCTTGAACCTGTCTTGCCTTTATGCACTTCTTGGAGGGAAGGATTGCATGAGACAGACCTCAAGACTCTGGGACAGGACAGTTACAGTGGTCTTACAAGAGAGCAAAAGCTACTGTGTCCCAGATCATAAAAACACACATTTTCATTTGATAAGCTGTCAAACATTTTATGTCAGGTGTAGCTGCAACATTTTCAGAGCAACAGTAAGGACATAGTATGAAACGTTCAACCACAGCTCTCAGGATTCCAGCCTGCCTGTCTTCCCAAGCACCTGGCCATAGCTGTTATGCTTTAGTTCCACAGATTGTTACTTTAGAAGCAGCATGCAGTAAAGACTCTCAGGAAGAAACATGTATCCAAATTGGACCTAAAAGATCTCAATTATGACCTAGATTTCAGCCAGCCACGTACATCATCATTTTGCAGTTACTCAACCAGTGGCTGAGTTTGACTTCACGAAGCCTGAAGCTTCATGAGCCAAAAGAGCAAGCTCTGAGTAGTATCACTCACCCTAAACATTTGCACAGGTCCAGCTCTGACAACAAAGCTCTCCTTCTGCTAGCTGGTGTCTGCAGACAAGCTGCCAAATACTTGTGATTGCATACAACTAACACTGAAGGCAGTGAAACAACATGCTTTGTCACACTAACTTGCAGAATGAGGGAGGAAAATCTTTCCTTTTGATAATAAAGATCTTTTCCGAGCAGAGGATGTAGAGATATCCTCCAGTCATCTAAAGAAAGCAAGGAAGTTCCATCTTTGCATAGCTCTGGCTGCCTCCTGTACACTTGTGATTCACAGATAACATATAATTATTATCTTATACTTGAGGAAAGTCATGATATTATCCTTCCTTCCTGAAGTGAGAAAAAGTCAGATTTTGACGTCTGTTACCTTGCAAAAAATTGTCACACTTTAAGTCAATACTGGCTGCACACAGTTTCCCTTTTCATAAGGCAGAGAAAAATTCATCATAAATCTCTATTAGGGATGTCTTGCACATGCCTGAAATCCTAACTCTGTCAGTCCTACCAGTCACCACTCCTGCTTCAGCTCAGAGCTCGCAAAAACAGTAATCTCCACTGTTGCAATCTGTTCCGTATCTTTCATCTCAGCTACACCTGGGATATAATGAGTTATGTCTAGCCAATACTTACACTCTTTCATCACCAACAGTAAACTGCCCTGTGAGCATATATAGCTCTCCTGGTGATGCTGAGAGTCTTGCTATGCCTCCAGCTGCTGCTGAAAAGGAAGAGCTTACATAGGCTATGATGCTGGCAGAACACAACCCATGCTGCTATGCCATATGGCCATAGAAAGCATTTGTCTCCATTTTGCCTGGACTCTCCACAGTGTTGGTCCCAGACGTGGATGGCAGAGCCACAAAGGACATCTCTGACACCCACAGCCTACAACACATTTGCACCACCCCAAGCTCCCCCAAAATGCAGTAATGCACAGGCTGCTGGCACACAGCAGCTCCCTCTGCCAATGACACAGGGTAGCCCCAACAGGGCACTGTGCAACTTGTCACCAGCAGCATGCATGTACATCTGACTGCACGTGTGGCAGCACCAAACGCCTGCTAAACTGCTGCTGCACACTGTCAACTGGTCAGGAAGCAGGGACCAGAATCAAGTGGATATTAGTGGTCTGAGAATTAATTTATTTTAAACATACACCATTATAAAGTTCAACACCAGCACCAGTTTGTAGAATATAACAGTCTGTAAACTTACTTCTTTTGGAAGAACTGTAATTGTCTACAATATAATAGGATAATGAAGGGATTTAAATATGACTGTCAATACATGCTGTTATTATGGAATGCATCACCAGCCCTTCAATTTGCACAACAGGGTCTCAAATTCATTTAAAAAATAGTTCCTAGACTGGCTGCAATTCTATCTGCACTACTCTGGCAAGAGGTCGTTGAAGCATCCCTTCCAAGAGAAGAAAGACTGTTACAGTGAACCAAAATGGCAAGGGATTACACCAGTTTGCTACAGTTGCTTGTTTTTTAAGGAGGTGTCTTGAAAGTATCACTTAGAATGCTTAACTTTCTTTACATATTGTCAATAAATACAGACCATCAATTTTCTTTTTGTTTGCCTAAGGTTAATATTCTGAATTTGAGCAGCATTTCAGCTTACAAATTTAAGACATTTACATTTATGATCGATGGGGAAAAAGACTTATAAGACCATTTGAGGCAGGCTAAGCTAAAGGAGAAAGCTAGAAAACAGGGGGAAAAAAAAGTATACAAGCTGTTCACGGATACATTTCAGAATTCATGTCTAATTTCAACCTAACCATCAGCAGTAATGGTCCACAACCTCCTGCAACCTCACACCAGCAACACAAACATCCTGACTATTTTTAAGATGGAGCTTGGTAAGCTTGTGAAAGTTCTAGTTGCATACAGCCCCAGGCTAGACTGAAGGAAATCTCTTCCAATCTTCTGTTTGTGAGGCTTTCACACACCCATGCCTACATAACACTGAACAGTAAGGAGGTCACATTTCCAAAAAGTTGGGAGTCTGTATTTTCTTAAAGATGGACATTTACAATTAAAGTTAGTTATAAAAATATCTCCCAAGACCTGTCAGGTAGCACTAAATCCAACTTCAAAAGCCATGGGGGACAGAGGTTGGTTTTAGGACCTCCTGTCCCTATAATGCCAATAGCTTTTACCCTGTCACTGGGTACCTCTGAGCTCCATGCAGATTGCTCCCCACTCTTCTGGCCATCTTCTCCAGCACCCCCAGCTCCACCTCTGACTGTCCCATGACCGTACTACCATCTCTGCCACACCAGGCACAAGGCCCACCCCCACACATTGCTGCCACATCTATTTCTCCCCTCAGGATACCTCACAAGATGTGTAGGTGCTATTTTCAGCTTCTGCCCCCCACCTCAACCAGATACCCATGGCAGAAAAGCAGTGGCAGCTGGACTGCATATCAGGATTTGGCTGGGGCATAGGTGTGGTGTGACCAGCACCCTTGTCTGCATGGCCACCTCCCACCTGGGGGCTAAAGCCCATGGGCTCCCTGTTGAACAGGTTCTACAAGAGGTTTGTGTCACATCATGTTACCCGAAAGACCATTTACCTTCCACAACCTTTAGCCCAACACATTTTTTTGCCAACAGGAATGAAGTGGTAGCTGTTCATACAAAATAAAGGTAGTCCTAAATTTAAAAAAAAAAAAAAAATCCTCTCAGATCTCAGAATAATTAGTATGTAGACATGGAAATTCTTAATAACATGTTAACTATTGTTGGAAAGATAATTTGTGGGAGTTCTAGAGCTCCTTGTCAGCGCTGTGTATCTGCTGGATGGCATTGTTTCAAAGACAAAAAAGTTTAAAGCCTTTATGAACACCAGCCAATTTTTTCATTCGATAAGTCATCTAAAAGTAGAGCCAAACTGAAAAACTTCTGCCATTTTATGCACCATGGAAACAAGAAACCTGTCAATCTGCAATTACCTATTCTACATCCATTTGAGATCAACTTTTACTGCAGAAGTCTAGTCATAAAGGATCAAATCTAGAGCCCATGTTTGTCCATGGGAGATGGGCATCATTTATTTTTTGTTTCACTCTCAAATAAGTATGAATATTAAAACATAACTCAGATGTCAAGTTAAATTGCATTATGCTCTAATAAAAGCTATAAACTTTTCATGTAATTTCTCACAGTGATGTCAACAAGAGGATATAAAAATATTCATAGTGTTCATCTGTAAATTTCACCATGATAAAACTGCAGACTGATTTCCTAAGTGATCTCATATATTCAGATTTTCTTCTAGAGCTGAAATATTTATTGCTTGAGCCCTATGAAAGCTACTTATTTTTATCCACTCATACTAATTTTATTTTTTTTTCCATAAACGAAACACTGTCACTTTTTAAATTAGAGATAATTTGTCTGAGGGACTCCTTTAGCCTGAAGGTTTATTGTGACTGTTTAATCCATAATTTTTGTACCTTTCCAATGCTCATGCTTTTTCATGAAACCCTCAAAAATACATTTTACAATCCTCAATATAGCAAGACCCTTAAGTGCACTCATGTGCTTAAGTGTCATGTGCATCATATTATCCCATTCAGTGGGATTCCCCAAAGCTGTACACAGCTTAAGCGCTTTTCCGTGTCAGGTTTGAAACTCCCGTACTAATTAAGTGTGCTCTGAGCAGAATTAATGGTTACGACTGCCTACAGAGCTCGTGGCAGCTACCAGGCTCTCTAAGCTTGGATGTGCAACTATATTAAAACAGAACAGGTAGTGATAGCACATTTTCAGTATCTCTAGCAATACAGAATCCAGGCAGAGCCAGGTGACATGGAGAAGGAAGGTTTGGATCCCACCTTCAGGCACTCCAGGAGGATTCAGCAGAGCTGGTGAAGGTCTGCTTCTTTGCAGGAAGGTAGTAGTTGAATGGGATATATATGTAGCTAGTTCTTAACAAATGTAAACTCTGGTAAATCTCAGATTCCACCAGCATGCCAGGTGGCAAATCGGAGCAGTTAAAAAGCAAATATATATATATATATGTATGATTGAGCACACTGTTACTGTGTTTACATAAGGCACTACAATCAGGGTGAAAACTCTTTCCCATCTCCACTAACAACCTCCACATGACTGTTTCATAAGTGGGGAAGAGGATCTGTGAAGCCTGATTACGTATTATAGTTGTACTCAAACTACCCAGAACAAGCACTAATCATTTACCAGAGAGAACCATGATTGCAGAATGGTTATTCTCCATCTCTGTAGGTCTTTGCATGAGAATCAGGTATCTTTCTGAAGGACATCTGTTACCCAGAACTAGTTATTCAGTTTCATATGGGCATAAGTGGGTGAAACAGGAGTTCAAATTATTTAATATACTTCCTTTTGGATTAAAATTCATGACTTATTAATTTGATTTACTTAAGCACTAACAGGCACATAGAATATGGTCTTAGAAAAACTGTAATAGTGATCAATTACATAACATTATCATAATGAAATAGGAACACTGAGCCTTCTCTCCTTTATGTACTTCCATGTGATTTCTTAAATGCCAGCTGAAGAAAAATATGTCTTGTCTTCTGTCTAGTTCTACTCGAGGCACTACTGGTCTGACATTTTGCTTTCAGGTTCTAGTAACATCAGTATTGAGATCAGAGATATTAAAAGTTAGAAAGTCTGACATGTTATGTCAAATTACAAAGAAAGCATCCGAGAGCAAATGGAAGAACAGACAGGCTGAATTAAGTAGCAAAAAAAAAGAAAAGAAGCAGAAGGGAAGATACAGACAAATACACAGAAGAGAAAGATTAAGCAGTCTAGCATAATCTGATGGATATGAAGAAAAAACATTAAACAATGTTGAAAGCACAAATGCAGGGACATAAATTCATACATAAAACATGTAGCTACAGATAGTATGGGTATGATCCCATTAAAATTTATGCACATAGAAGATTTTATTCACAGGAATTGCATAAGATAAAGTGTAATATGTGAGTAACGTGAAGTATCAGAGGTTGCAGGATTTGGCCTTTCAAGGTTTTTCCTTGTGTACATCATGTACATCTGTAAAATATTTAAGTAGGCATTTTAACTTTGAAGAAGACAAGACTTGAGAATAATAGGACCTCAGGGAAACCTTTACCACGAAAGCTGGTGGAACTGCAGTTCTACAAAGAACTAAGAGGAATACCCTAAAGACTAATTATTTGACAATATAACTAATGTTATTTTCCGTTTGAAGCATAATAAAGTAAAAGTTGCAGTCTGCATAGATGTGGAATGCTTGCTGAAAGAAAGCATGTATTGATGAGTGAATCTGGAATGGAGGAATCCTAATTAAACCTCTAACTGCTATCTGCAGTAAGTCTAATAGCAGCTCAGAAATGGGTGTAAGCAACTTATTCTTATGGGATTGCTTCTACAGTTTAATGAGACTCTGACTATTAGATTACCTCAACCTTGTTTATAGTAATGACCCACCTTTATAGGGCAATAAACAACTGGTTTGCCTAATAACAGACTATGATACTCATGAGCAATGGAAGGTAAGTCAGATGCCTTGTCCGTGTGATACAGGTTCTTGTCCTCATTCTACAGATAGGAAGCCAAAGCCCAGTATGCCATTTTCCATTATCCATCAGGAAGTCTGCTAGGGACAGAAATGGAGTTTCTGCATCAAGGTGACTTAGAATGACAGCACAATTTTCCTCTAAAAGATGACATCTGATACTCTACTGGGAACAGGATTTTTTTAAGAATTAAGTTTAAAAAAAACCCAATTAATAGTCCGTCTTCAGCAATACAGTAATTAAACTTCTTACAAAGTAGTCTCACTTTGAAACTATAAAAACAACATTAAAATCCATTAATCAAGCAATCAAAAATCCACAACCTTCCTTCTCCAAGAGTTTCTGCCGGTGGATTGACAAAATGGCACAAAATCTCAATTTCATGCATATGGGTACCCAAAATAAATGAAGCCTGAGCTTCCCTAATCTAGGTGGTCCTGCTCTGGCAGGGGGGTTGGACTAGATGATCTTTCAAGGTCCCTTCCAACCCCTAACATTCGGTAATTCTGTGATTCTCGTATTACTGTTATCCTGACAGAGCACCAAATTCCCTCTTCTCTGATGGTTCAGCAGACTTCTAGACTGTTATCCTAAAATCTTTATCCATCTCTGCCAGCACCATGTTTCAGCTTCATTTGCAAAACTGGAAAGATGCAAAAAATATCCTTTCACAAGATTAAATGAAAATGAAAAACAATATAAACGAAATAATACTCTTAGAACAGTCATCAGTGATGCTACATCAGTCTTATTTCTCAACTTCTGCAAGTTACTTATACTAAAAAGTGCACACTAGAAATACTTCTAAAAAATCAAATTACTTATTCAGAATCATCAACAACAACTATTTATACAGGGCTTTCCTGTGGAACAGTAGGTTTTTTCCTAGACAATAGAAAATAATTCAATATCAAGATTATTTCACATACAATGTTCAGAATTTTCAAACTATTACAACACACAGAAGTTTACTTATGGAAAGGATGAGTTTTAGAAGTCACAATATTGTGAAATTTACAGAAAGTGTGTTTTCCTTGAAATGATACTTAAATATCCTTGCAGGAAAAATTACCTTTAGCCTGTAAAATATAATTTCTGGCAACACTCCCTAAGGTAGTACACACTTGTCTCTAAAAATAAGTCATGGTTCTATCAGCAGCACAGATTACTTTTTCCTGGCAGAGAGAGCCCAATGCATCCAGAAAAGTCTGCAAATGGCAATGACCACCTGGTTCTAGCAGCTGGTTCAGCTGTCCCAGCTGCTCTGGAAGCCACCCCACGCCATGACAAGGCGGCTGGCCCTGCCACCATCAACTCCAGGGGCACCCTGTGTGCCAGCACTGGTGGCCATTTCCCATGGGTGGCATTGGCCACAGCAGGCACTACAGCAGGAACTGCAGGTGGGCTCCCCCATGACAGGGGGTGCTGGGGAGAAGCCCCTGGCCATGAGGTGTGGGTGGTGTAGGCCTGAGGTGAAGTCGGTGGTGTGGCCACCTTGAATGGCATACGTGGGGGGCTGGGGTGTATTATATGTGTGTCTAAGCATGTATGTGTGCATGCATTCATGTATATATACACACATATATGCATACATGCACATAAACACCAATACACACATATGTCTATATATATTTGTCAGTGTTTCTCAGTGAGTGTCCGTGTGCCATCCTGGCACCGGCCCCAGGCAGGGCAGACCCTGCCAGCCCCCGTCTCTCTCGCTGCCGGAGACCGGAGACTGCAGCGGGGCGGGCCCCACTCGACCGGTGCTCGCTGGCGGGCCGTCCCACCCCCTAGCCCTCCTGCACGCTCCGCAGGGCGGGAGGCCCTGGCCCCGGCCCCGGCCCGGCCTTACCCTCGCCATTCCCCTCCTTCTCCGCCATGGCAGCAGCCCCGCGCCGTCGCCATAGCGACGCGGGCCTGGCCAGGCCCTCTCCTCCCGCTCCAGACGCTGCTTCCCGGGCGCGGCGAGGCCGGCTGCCGGCGGCCTGGCCAACGGGGCAGGCTGAGCTATGATGGCCTGACAGACACGGCCACCTTCCCTCCGCCTTAGGAAGCTCTTCTTGCCGGCTCTCGCGGCGTGCTAACGTACAGAGCAAGTGGAAATGGATGGAAGTGGCTCGCTGGAGGCTCTGCGTGCCGGCCTCCAGTAGTGCACCGGTCAGGGAGGCGCTGCAGAGGCCCCCCCAAAACGTCAAGAAAGCCCAACATTTGGATACCAGTGCGGAGGCTCAGCCCCGGCCCGCTCCCCAGGCCCCGGGGTCCGGCGCCAAGCCACGCCGGGTTTTAGGGCATCGCTCCCCGTTGTGCTAAAGAAAGATGGAGAACGTGACTGGAGCCCAGACCTGGCCTGTGCTGCAGGCGCTGCACACCCTCTCCCTGCAGCCAGGCCCCGCATGAGCCCCTTAAACCTGACCCTGACACTTCACAGCAGTCCCTTTCTATTAAAAATAAGAGTTTTCCCAGCAGTTGCAGAGATTTCCATGTAGCTGAGCTTTAGAAAGTGAAAGAACATTTTATTCTAAATACCATCATGCCAAAGCAGCTAAAATATTCTGTCTCAGTGCTATTAAATAAAACTGTGCCATTTAAATTTAGCTGTGTGTTTGAGCAGGCACGCTTGTGATGCCCGCTTCTTCTGACTCTAAAACAACTGTGAAAGTAGAGAAAATATAAATATTAATATTCCAGCAAGATGCAACCACTTATTCATAGAAAATAAATATTTATGAAATTCCTAGAACTAAAATCTTGTCCTCACCATAACAGGTGCTTGTCAGATGTTAAATTTTTGCAAAGCCAATGTGAATGACTCCTCCTTGCACGCTTATCTCCACCTCTCAAATAACAGTCAACGATGTGCTCAGTATTCATGGAAGCTTGAAATTTCAAAGACCACATTGAACCCAAATAGGAGTTCTTTGCTTTAAAAGAATTGCTTTTTTTATATAACATTTTCTATTTGCCTTTCAGCCACTTATTTCTGCATTTTTTATTGAACGTGGCTCAGAGTAAAAAGGGTATGATAGATACCCATGAGAATACGTCTTTACTCTGTTGGGAGAACAGCTGATCATGCTCTCTAGCACAGATGATCCTTCTGAAAGGTTATGTACAGACTTGAATAGTTTATTAAAGTAACTAAACATTTCAGATTACATGTCTGACTACAGGAGCAGCATAGGTTTGTTCCCTCTCAAATGGATAACAGGGGTTTGGGTGAGAACGTCATAGAAGCCAACATTAGAGGATGCAGTAATAGAATGAGAGGCCCTTATCTTTCTTTCCTGCAAAGGTCCCATTTCCCTCAATTCCTCCACACAGAAAAACTTTCTTTTTTTCCTGGTTGTAGATCCATGGTGGTGAATCAGTCACATGTCTGAAACTGAAGAAAAGTGCGAAATACATTTGGCAAGGACAGAGCTTTCTTTTCTCTTCCTTCCCCTACCCCAAGTGTGCAATTTCATGTTCTTGAGTATTGTGCCCAGTATTAGATTTCTTACATCATTTTCCATATTACCTGATTTGTCACAGGACATTTGCAGCTCTTCTACTAATATGCTAATTTAAAATGCTTACTACATTTCCCTAATAAAAGCTTTAAAAAATCCTGTTCTAGTCATTCAGGTTTTCATGCCAAATCCATATCCAACATTCAGCTTTAAAATAGATACAAATATTGCCTGTTGTGCAAGTTTATTGAGATTCTTGTCTTCTTCCAGTAGCCTTTGAATTGAAGTGAGTCACTGCAAATGTGCCATGATAAGACAGTAACTCTACTCAAGCCACTACCTCTAACATCTTACCAGCCATTTCACCAAGGCTTGCCCTTGGTTTTCCTCACCACCCTTCCCTATTTGACACGTTTGCCTTTGTTTCCTACAAGAGGGATGGTAATGAAAGCAGTGTGTAAAAGCCCATCAAGAAAGGAGAAATCATGAAGTACTCAACAGCTATGACACATTGTGTATGACACAATGTCTACGTCCCATTGGAGCAGCTGACTCCAGCCCTCTTGAGCTGCTATAATAGCTCCTCAGGGAGAGCACTGCTCTGAAAATATACAAGTATTGGTCAAATCCTGGATGTTTGTGCTTGTTAAATTTGATACCTTTAGGCTATCTGCAGAATCCCTTGTGACTTACAGCTAATACTAATTTCAGCAAACAGTATTTTGTTCTGTCCAGCCCATGTTGTTGAGATTCCACTCAGGACAATTATGGTAAATCAAAGTGCTTTGTGCATCATGTCTTTCAGCATGGAGTCTCTTTTTGATTTCAATAGCTTGCAACCATGTGCCAGCACCCAATTCCTGACACACAGGGCTTTGGTGTCTTGCCTGTCTCCAGGAGCAGAACAAAATATGGAATGAGAAAGCACTCACAAATGAGAACTCCCTGCTCTAAAATTTCCTGGCAACATATCTTGAAAAATCCATGTAGGAAAAATATGTTAACAATTATAATGCAGATCAAATATTGGACCTGAACCACATGACTGTTTCCTTTCTAACGTAATGCACAGATATCGCAAACCAAGGGGATGAGTGGGCTGAAACAACTAATCGCATTTTGGCACAGATGAGTACAAAAGGAAACCCAGAACTACTAATTCAACAGCTTGAAATATCAGCTGCTGCATGCAAGTTCTTTAAAGAGCTCCTGTGAAGAGAACATACCCTTTTAAACTTGTAATTTTTCATTTAAAAAATGTCAGAAAATATCTCTGGGAAAGTATGGAAGAAAACAGCATTGTTGATATAAAGTCTGAATCCAATGAAGTCGAATAGCCTTAAGGTACCCTTGCCTGTGGACCGAATTTCATCACACACATCCCTCTCAGCTACCAGGGTCCTATCACACATTCATTGTATTTTCCATGCATATGTTCAGAAATTTTCTTCAGTAATAAAAAAATGCTCTAAAATTGGAGAAGTGATATAAAAGATAGAGTAGTTCAAGCAGATATAATAATGTCCTACAAAGCAGTGTCGTCCCATGGCTTCAGGATTGCAGCATTTGGACACATCTTTGGTCCCAACACTTACTGAAGACCTTCATTATAAAATTTATTCTGTGGCCCCTTGGGGACCATATATCTGAAGACACAAAGAAGTGTGTTCATTTACCCTTCAGAGAAAAAGTAAATGAATAGCTACAATTCTGTGGCAGGAGTCTACCTGTTACAACCCTGTATCTATATGGGTACAGCCCTACCATGCAGGATGTGTTTCCCTATCTCAATACCCTTTTTCATCAAAATAACACAAATGATCCAAGTGCATTTGGCACTCTTCCTTTGGGATCAGCAGCTGACCTGAGTGACTCAGAAACAGCTTCTTCAAAACAGAGTATTATCTAAACATTATGTGTTCACCCAAATGATACACAGCAACCAGACAAAAAAAAAAAAAAATACTCCATCATTCCATGTCTATGCTGTATCTTTCTCTTTAGATTTTGGGTAAATTGCACTGACAGCAGCTACCTCATTCCTTGACATGTGGGAGGGAAGACAGCTTCTCTTCTGGCTTGTTCTCTTTGTTACCGCACACTTCGATCCTATGCTTGGACCAGATGAAGAGAAGCCTAACAGAGTGGGTAGAGACAGACAAACAGACATGCCTACCATTATTTGCTGTACCACTGACATCTTACAGGCTGCTGGTAACCTTATTTGTAATAATTTTGTTTTATTTTTGAAAAATAATCTTCCTGCTCTGACCTACAAAACAGCAAAACCAACATAAATTGGCAAGGGCATTTATTTGTTTTCCCTTTTATTTTTTCACCAATGCTGAAAGGGGAGGATCCAGCTCTTTCTTCAAGTCTTGTCCTTCCTTCTCTACTGCTGGCTGCACATCCTCCTTCTATATTGTGCTGGCTCTCCCATTCATTGAAGGCAGATGTGAGTCACTGAAGTAGTAAAAAAAAACCCAATACATCAAACAGCAAGTAGTTTTCTGCCATATGAAGAAATTCAGTAAAGGGTCTGACAAGCATCTGAATCAGCACAGCCAGGAAGCTGGACCATACAATTAGAAGTGAGGGAGAAATAGGGAGGAAGGCATGAAGAGTGAGATGTTCTTTCAGAGGGAGAAGACTCAGTGGTTGGCTGAGTCTGTAAGTAAAACTCAGAAGGAAGGAAGGGGAAAAAGTAGGTTTGAAGACCACTTACAGTAGCAGCATCTCAAACCCTTCTTGAGGCATGGCATGGCTTTGGAACTGTCCTGGCAAATATCTCGTGCTGCTCATATAAAGCTACAATCCTGTGGATCTTTAGTTGCTCCTGTCCAGCTTCAACAAAGCTGCATATGAGAAAAAGTGACTGAAGATGTATTAAAAATGAGTTACTAGGAAAAAGGAAGCATTTCTTTCCCTCAGCAATATTCCTCAATGTCAAGGAGCTACTGGCAGTGCCCGGCCTCTGGGACTATGCCTAAATAGCTGCAGCTCTCACTGTTATATGTAAGTGCCAGGATGCTGTTCCCCATCCCAGCCAGGCACAGAAATGGCCCTAGAGATCCACATATTTTAGCCTTCAGACTTCATTACCATTAATTATATCTAGAAGCGAAGCCAGAATCCCTGAGAACACGGCGGCAGGAACAAAACACAATCATCCATCTGCCTAGCAACACAAGTTGCCATGAGTACTTCTCACCATGCTCCACAGACAGAGGGGGCTCACCACTGAACACGGAGCCAAGTTCAAGGGCCCCATACTGATAAAGAAGGCCTTCTTCCTTGAACTAAGACCTTGGTTTCCACATCCAAGATATCTGTGTTCCTTTGGAGCCTAGAAGGTGTCAGACAGCAGCCTGAAATCCAGGAACAAGGGACTTCTGCAGCAGCAAGATGTCATCAGTGAACTGCTCTTACAGGAGACAAAAACAGTAACATTGGCAACATGAATGCAAACTCCATTCTCTCCTTCTCTGTTTCTTCTGAAAAAGTTCTTTGCATGCATTTCAGTACTGTGCCAAAAAATTCCCAAAGTAATATACTATCAAATTACTGAAGAAAAGAAAAAACCCATGGGTGGTAGTGAATGCATGGAAATACTCGTTAACACCCCTAGCTCAGGAAGTCCTTGACTCAGAAACCATTTGTAAAAGGTTGAGAGAAAGAGTATTCAGGATATCCATTTGCCTGATTCTCTGCTGAGGATCTGCTTCAGGCCTCAACAGAAGAAAGGAATGGAACTTTGATATGACCCCGAAGACTTGTTTTGGTGTTTTTTTAAAAAAGAGGAAGACTCTTTGATCATTATTTAATATTTAAGGGAGGGCCTCTAGTAATGAAATTATCTAGAAGCTGTGTAAAAATAGAGATATATGAGAAAACCACAAAATCATAGGCTTCAGACTGACATTTGGCCAATCATAATTGAATGGGAATGCTGAACACTGGAATTATGTTTATGTTACCAATATTGTGAGGCTAGCCTTTAAAAAAAGCTCTCATTGTTTGTTGTATGATAAAAATAATAGCAAATTAATGGTATAAAAGCCACAGTGTGGGTAAATTGGCCCATAGTACATTTTACAAATCTACAAAGCTGTCAGCCATGACACAGAAGTAGTTAGCATTGGGATGAGAGAAGGAACTAAGGTTACACATCTGAATGATCATACATGGCAAATAATCGGTTTCCATGAGGCATGAAATAGTACTTTTTAATACTTAGGACAATGTTCCTAGAACATGAGCAGCAGAACTACTTTCTTTTAGATCTTTTAATCTGTTGAGATTATTTAGGCATGGAGAAGTTGCTCTATGCACTAGGTTAGTGATAATCAAAATGAACCTGGGTGTAAGAAAACCTATCAATTTAAGCACTTAAGATATTTCTGTTTTCTTCAGAATGCAAGTGTTCATTTATTAAAAAAAAAATCTAGACCATCTGCTTGTGAAGATAATGTTTGGAGAATTTATGTAGCATTATCTTTTTAAACCTACAGTAGGACAGTAAGAGAGAAAATCACATTCTGTAACAAGTCCCATTAACTTAATGTGTTCAGGATTTCACTTTACAAGTCTGACCCTATTGCTTGCTCATGTTAACTTCAGAATTTCAGTGGGAATAAGGCTAAGGTCTGTGGGACTGATCTTAATTTGATTCGCAATTTATTCATCTCCACTGATGCAAATGGCATAGGATTAAGATGAGTGTTACAGCATAAACATCATCTCAATTCTCATTCATCTCAGTGGGCTTTTTATTCAAAGGGTTAATCCCATGGCTAGATTGTTTTTTCCATGTTTGTGACATTTTCTTGTTACTTAAATATAAGCTTGAACTTCACACAGATTAAATTAATTTCCATATTTAAATAATGTTAATTCTGATCTAACTAGAGCTACTGTACAAAGTATGTTTTGTAAACTTCCCTATGTACACTTAGCATTGTAAAATGAAAGTGTCTTTGAAATGAAAGCATAGTTTGTTACTTAATGGGGGGAAGGGAAGGAACAGAACTAAGACACATCCCTGAAATATTTTCTCTACCTTTAAAGTAAAAAAGAAATTGAACTCCTCTTTGATCCCTCATGAGGGATAGTGGACTTTGATGCACTGTGGCCAGTAGATAATAATCATATCAATGAAGATCTCATCTGTGCTCAGAGACTTTGCATGTTGGATAGGAGTGTAAAATATTCATACCACAATAGACTGTTACACTGTCAAAAGCTGAAGTTCAGCCAATTTTACCAGGAAGAGTTGACATTTTGCTGTATTCTTCATTCTAGAGAACAGGAAAAATAAACCATCAAAACTGCTCCTCCACTTGTAAATTTTGCCAGTGTCACTACTGAGATATGTCATAAATCTAGAAATAGGAAGCATTTGTCTACTGAGCCATTTAGATGCAGTAACTCAAACTAAGAGAGGTAACAAATACTTTGGATAGGTCAAGTTTTCAGTGGCACTGTGCCAGGGCAAGCAGAGACATCACCTGCTTTTGTATCACCCTCTCTGCCATGCCCCAGAGCACAGCCATGAAAAGGCCTGAGTAGGAAACAGATTAAGTGAAAAAATACTGATTTTTTGTTGTTGTTATGGTTACCAGGTTGTGATCTGGGCTACACAGAAGAAGGGATGGGACAAGAACAACTGACCAGGGATGAGGAAACACAGACTTGCCACCAAGCAGCAGCCTGAGACTTTTGGCACAGTCCTCCCTCAGCAGGTGGAAGAAGCTTTTGGTCTATCTGTGGCTCGTCCTCTCCCAGCTCAGATGTCTGCTGTCCTAAAGTAGCTTCCAGTCATGCTCTATTCACATGGAGGCCCATTGAGGAAGCAAAAGCAGGGCTTGAAAAGAGAAGCATCATCATTTATTAGACTAGCTGACAGAGCTGAGGATTAAAAAACTACTGGTTTTGGACATATCCCTTTTTCAGCTCTGAAATAGAAGTTATATCCCTTCAGCAGAGTACAGTGGCCATAATTTTCAAACAAATTTAGCTTTATTATGCTACACTGTTTGGACTATTGGAGTGAAATAGCTAGTTGGTACCTGCAAGGCAGAGGTGAATATTTGCAAAAGAAGACATGATAAAGACATTAGCCCTGAGGGACAAAAAGACAAGGAGTTATCACATGCAGAACCCTAAGGAGCAGGGAAAACTACAACATGCTAAGCTGATTCTAATAGATACTCTAGATAGATGCAGATAAAAGAAACTTAACAGGAAGAAGCACTTAAAATATCCTGAAAAAGCCATTTAAATTGTTTTAGGGTTGGACATTCAGAGCTGTATCACTTAAGCATTTATGAAGCTGTGCAATGAATAACACTAGGGAAATGATAACCTGAAAAACAACCCAGGAAAAACAAATAGACAAAGTACTAATGGGTTATTTCTCAGTGAGATGAGTTCTCATTTGCTGAACAGCCAGATAAATACTTGCACAGCATAATGTAGGGAGTGACAACTGCTTAAGCCACAGCTGCTGATCAGACACACTGATCATATGTGTTGGAGTAATCTTACACACCGATCTGTGTAAAGTTCTGCAGCGTTAGGAAAGCTGTGATCAATCACCTGCTCACTTTAGGAAACTATGGCTAGGATTATGCACAACAGTGAAAATGGACTACCTAATGCATGCATAAGTTTTAAACTGCTAACTGAACATTACAAAGTGGAAATACAAATTTAATAATCCATCTGAAACTGAGGATCAGTAAACCCTAGATAGGTAACCTCTTCCCGGTTCTATGTTATTTGCACCATGATTTACCATCAGGAACTGGTAAATGTATTTATGTAAATGAACCTAAATCTGGTATCACTTACAGTGTGAGATTGTTATTTTCTTATAATTGCATATTGAAGTATATCAGTATTTATTGGGATTGCTGTATACGTCATCACCACCTTGAGAGCTATAGTTAATGTCGGTTTAGATTGACTCAACCAAACACAGAATCTGAGAGGGAGAGTAGTTTTTAACTAAACCACAAGATCTGGAAGCCTGAAGACCAAACTTTGCTGCAGTGATTTGAGGCAATACTATTGTCTCTTGGTGACCTTACCTTCCATTGCCAGCTGGCATCTCCCTCCCTGTAACAGAAGACTCAGATAGCAGTGAGTGTGGATATCTTGGTACATCTCCTTCCACCTCCTTTCACCTCACTCTGGCTGTTCAGTGCAGCAGAGCATATTTAATACTTTAAAATGATAAAGCTGTGACCTAGGGAGTGATCACACATCCCATCTAGTCACTTCTCAAGCAGTGCAGCTGCTGGGATGGTAAGTTCTTAAACCATTGTAGCTAAACTAGACAAAATCTGCCAGTGAAATTATTGTGTTGTTTCTCTGTTACCAGACCTCAGCTGTGACCCTGGGTAAGTCTTCTAACCCTCATTTTCCAAACACTAACCCGTGTAAGTGATTTTCCATCTGTAGCTATTTAGAGGATTAAGAACCAACCTCCAAAAGCTCAGAATGCCTTACCTGAAAAATGGTACTGTATTGTATACCTATTACATGTGGCCTGAGTGTTAGTGCTGTGTATTTTAGGATATCTTTAAGATAGTATATAATAGCATCAAGATAGTATTTGTACCTCTCTCCCCATCCCCTTTGCAAACAATTTGTCTGTTAGTTGTGAAGCATCCAAGATGCATTTAAGATACATGATTGAAGGCAGAACAAAAATTTAGTATTAAAGAGGTGAAGCTGAGGTTAATTTGTAGGAATAAGAAAATGTAGAGCACATAGCAAGAAGGAAGCATGTGGGACCTAGGGCAGATGGCATCCTCCAGTGCTGGGCCTTTTGAAAAGGTTCTCTTTTTGTGTCCTGTGTACCTCTGTAAACATCCAAAGATGGTCCTGGAAGCAGACATATTCTTGAAGCCTTCTCTTCAGTGGCACCACCACTCCTCTTCCCATGGTGAAATAATTGCATGCTAGAAGTCTAGATTTCACAGAAATGTAAACAGGCCCATGACTTCCAGTTCCCAAAACACTAAAGGACCCACTTTGTTAATCTCCAGCCCTGATACCCACAAGTTTAATAAGGTCAGATAGGAAGGTGGTGCAATAACATGCCCTGCGTTCTGACTGATGGTCAAATACATACAGCCTTGGTCTCAAGAGCAAGCCTGCATGGCTACAAGTAGTCTTTTCACTAAGCAGTTTATCTATGAAACCTTCCAAAATGGCTACCAGAAATCTGCCAGGAGGCTCACGAACTGATCTGGTAGCCATGGAGATACACACGATTCTTCTGATCTAAAATTTCAGGAGTCTGAGACTCTCTTGTTCTCTTAAACAACTCTAGCAGCCAAAACAATCAGCAAAGTCCAGTTTCCAGAATGACTGAAAACCTCAGTAAATATGACACAGCACCAGAAAGGACTAAAAGAGGTTTTCTGCCTTTGTGGGATCATTTTGATTCAATAGAGAAGGAAGAAGCTGATTTTCAGAGCTCTGATTTTATCACTTTCTAACCTATATTCATTGCCATAAAATATGAATGCATAAAGTTATCAGCCTACAGCTATTGGCTTCCCTATAGATTTGAGAAATGAGAAACACAGAGGAGAATCTCTGATCTGAGACCTCGAAAAAAGTAAATACCGATCTCTTTCTCAGTAAGAACAATCTTCAGTAATATCTAAGTTACAAAGAGGAGCGGGGGTGTGGGGAAGCTCCATAAATTCACAGATCACTCAAAGCTCCAGGCCTGGCATTTGGATCTGCATAAGGTGTGGCTGGTTATTAAGGAGACAGTGCCATTAACAGTAATTCAGTGGTTGATGTTGGAAGATTTCTTCCACTTTTAAGAGAGCCATCACTAAATTCTTTTGTCCATCCTCCCACCATCCATTCACCAGCCTGGTGAATTACAGCGGCTAAGAGTTATTTTATATTAAGCATAAGGTTTCACAGACAAACCTAGCCTGTAAGAGCTCTTTTTTTGTCAACTTTGTGATCACAAATAATTGTGTGGAATTAATCACTTACATTGTCACTTGGAAATAAAGAATAAAAGTGCTAATATCTGGCAGCTGGAGAGAGAAAGCATATGTGTTATCTGCTGAGAAAGACAGATCATATGCACTAGGAAGAGAAAAGATCTGTGAGGTATTAGAAGAGGAATTAGAATGAAACCTAAATAACAGGATTTCAAAATAGAACAAAAATGAAGAACAAAGGCAAGAAAACGCAGTCAAATGCTTGAAACAGAAGCATCAGAAAACAAAAGGATGAAAGAAAAACTGAATACAGATAATCAGAAAGAAAGTTGTATTAGTCAGAAAGATCTATAAAAGATCTTTAAATTTTGGCAAAAAAAAAAAAAAAAAAAGAGGAGAGGAGGACCTAATGATCCAATATATCAGCAGATCTAGACGGCTAATGGAAAAATCCCAGTTTTGAGGCATATGCTCAATCCCAATCATGAGGCATATATCTATGCTTAGATTTACCTCACACAAGTAACACCAGTGAGTTCAGCAGTAAATTCCACCCGTGTAAATCACACTTCTCCCTCTCTTACACCCCCAGTTTCAGCATATGCAGCCACAGTAAAGACTGGGAAAAAAAAAGAAGACAGAAATCAAATGCAATTTCCAATTCAGATAAAACATCAGACTGGTGAAAGTACAGAAAGTACTTCTCCTTTATCCTTACAAATATGGTTCCAAATATACCTAAAGGGCAGAAAGGGCAAAATTAACATACTGTTACCCAGTTTTAGAAGCTTTTATTTTAAAATATAAGCTGTTAGGATTTTTAGGAGATCTTGGTGCCCTGCAACAGGCAATTTTATTGCTAATTAAAATGCTGTGTTTCATAAATTTCCTTTTCTTAATCCTCTAGAATTAAGAGAATCTCTGAAGTGATTCCAGGAGCAGCAGTAATAAATTAGTTTAATGAACTTGACCAAAGAAGCAAAATAAACTTCAAATTTCAACCAAATTGCTTAAAATCTAGAACGCTTTCTGGAGGAGCACAGTGTTTACCACTGGTATTTATACGATTTTTTTTTTTTAAACTTCACTTCATTCAAACCCATTTTGGATATCACCCAAGAAGGCACCCTGAAGCATCCCAGCATGAGGCTGCTGACAGCCCACCCTTGTTCAGGCAGACTACTCACTGTTCCACCAGCCCTTCTGCTTCAAGCCCACACAGGGCGGACTTTCCCATCTCTTGCACTTCACTTTCTTCCTCCCCTCTGCCACAGCCTCCCTGTAGGGCCATAGCACTCATCCCAACCAAATTCTTCCTGTTCTTGCATCAGGCTGCAGACTTTTTCCAGTTTTGGTTGAGGTATTTTTTGCCTTTAGGTGCTTGTTCCCCAGCAGATTGTGCCCAAGGTGCTGCTAGCTGTGGGTGATGAGTACATACCAGGCCTTGGCTGCTGAAGGGTTTTGGTTAGCTGTCTTTCAAAGGGAAGTGCTCTGTCCCTGGCTCCACAAGTGTAAGTTTCCAGTGTGGCCCCCATCACACCAGTAACAGTTTGCATGGGAGGGAGGAGGAGGAAGGCAGGAGAAGTACTTTCACCCTTATACAAGTTTTTCTGCTGAGTATCCAAATCAGCTTCTGTGGATTTGTTACCTGTTCACAGCAATGAAAGTGAAAAGTGACTCAACATCCATGTTCATTCACTTCCCTCCCAGGCTGTCAGTTTTGGGGTTATATGGGGTAGGATTCTCCAAAGCAGCCCTTGTTCACTTGGAAGCAGATGGAGATCTTCAACTCATTTCATGTGGGCTGCTTCAAGCTGCAGTCCACTGCCAGTACAGGTCAGGTTCAAGTCAGATATTTCAATGTTCCAGCAAAGTGAGTTCTGCATCATTATGTTGAAATATTTGAAGTATATGAAAGCATTTGAAATACATACAATGGGAGAGACAATATAGGAAAAGTTATAAACCAGTAAATGAAAAGTACAGAGGAACAAAAGGAAGTATTACCAGAAATATTTCATCGTAATAAGGGTGCTTCGAACAAACAATGCACCTAAAGCTTGCTGCTGATTTATTGCTGGCTGCTAAAGCATGGCATTAGGTGCAAACTCATGTTGTCAAGCCTAAGAACTTGGACGGGGATTGCTAGAGTTACTACGGAGTTAAAGAAAACTGCTGGCTTTTGTGATGTGACCAGCTTAAGAGAAGAAATAGAGGATAAAGGAAAAAAGCTGGGTTTAATCATTCATTTAAAGATTTGCCATCTGAATGCTCTGCATTCATTTCCTTTAAAGTTGATCAGTTATAACATTATTTTCTGTGTATTCATTTCATTTAAAGCCGATCAGTTATAAAATTATTTTCTCATGTAATTGCTTCAAGTGTTTTGTGGGTTGTTTGGTTTTTTGTTGGTGTTTGTTTTTTAAACTTTTACTCTTAATTGCCTTTTGTGTGTCAGTATATTAGAATTTCACAGTGATATCCATAACTAGAGTAGCTGAACCTTTCCCATGTGGAATATACTGGCAATAAAAAAATCTTTCTAGATATTGTGGGTAATCTGATTCTTCTCTGTTTTGAAGGTGTGAGATTAATCCTTGAAGTGCACATATTTTTTTCATTCCTTTTTAACAATACTTTTGGTTTTAAGTTCTTGAGTTTGTAAATGATAGACAAGCATGCTATTGTCACTTAGCAACCAGCTTTTGTTTCATTTCAGAAACACTGTCCCTCTTATAATAGGATTGTTAAAACAGTTCCTTGTTATGACTGGCATGCTGTGCTCACCCTGCTTCTTATTTGTTTTAATTTTTGCCCTTCAGGTTCCTGGCTAGTAAACATGGAGTGGGAGGGAGCAGAAGAAACAGGGGCACATGTCTCATCTCATAGAGGAACTGACAGGTACTCCTGTTTTCTTTTGTATGAAAAAGAACTCATAAAATCTAGAATCTCATTGAGGCCCAGACCCTGTAATAAACTCAGCAGAGTCACAGGGGTTCTGGGACATAAGAAAAATTATAGGAGAGAGCACCTTCAATTGCAAATATTGATAATTCAGGGTGCTGCACAAAACACATTGGCCTGATACTGTTTAAAAGAATGGCTTGGCTTTACATTTGCTATCAGAAAACTTTAGTTGCATAATTTAGAAGCTTGTTAACACTTGAGTTTGCTACTTTACTACAAAAGACCTCTAGAAAACTTCTGACCTCCTTCATCCCCCAGTTTTGCTGGCACTGTTCCTTTAAAGCAGTGTGACCTGATGGGATACCTGGTTGTAGTTTATAATACCTGCTCGAAGGGCCTCCTGCCTTCTAGCAAGAGTGCGCTCCTGGGAGTCTCCTTAGACTATGGATGTCGAACAGCAAGGTTAAGTGACAGTGCTTTTCTTCTGATGCTTATTATCAAATAATTCTACTTGGAGAGTTAGCAGGGGGCTTACTGAGTTTTTGGATGCTTTCCTAGGAAATTACCTTTAGTCTGCTAGCAGTTACTTTATTGTCTTGCCAGGAGAGTTTCTGTTGCTGATAAGTCTGTCATATAAAATGATGCTGGTTTTCCTCATCCTGAAAATAAAGAAAGGCTGAGCAGATTTGCTCCAGCACAGTGGGTTAAAGAGGAATATAGGGCAAAATGGCTTTCTTTTCAGAGAACATTCTACAGTGAAGTAAACTTAATTGAATAAAATGCAGTTTCCTGAAAAAAAAAAAAAAAAGCAACACAAAAACCCAACTAACTAAATTTCTGATCTCATTTTGTATCCTGCTTTTCTCTATGTCTTGATTTAAAGATGGCACCCTGTACAGTCTTAAAGTGAAGCGTCCCTAACGCTTGTGCTGTGGTGTTCTAGTGCACAGTTAGGTTTTGTGTAGCTTTCTGGGGCTGTGGGGGTATGATGGGAGGCAAGAGGGCAGAAGGGAAAAGGCTCTGTTTCCTTCTCTCTCTGACTGCTTGGAGAGGTTTTCCTTTTCTTTTCTGTGCTGACACTCTGGGGCCTAACAGAAAAGTAGATAGACTTTGGGATGCTGCTTCCAATGGTAAGGGTGAAAAGATCTGAGACTAGGAAGGTGGGGAAAGGTAGTTTTGTGCTTTTCAAGTTGCTTTCTGATGCTTTGGTGTTTCCTAGAGCTACATCAGGATTTTGTAGCAACAGCCTTGTAAGACTGCCTAAGCAGTGCTTAGACAGGGAAAGCTACCTGGTATCTAGCTGTGGTTTGGGTTTTATTTTTCTTTATTTAATGCACTGGACATGTTTCCTAAGTAGAAAGTAGTGCTGAGTAGAAGTTGGAGGTACTGCCTCTGTCTACAAGTATTTCTCCTGAGGCTATACAACTTAAAAACAAATAAGCCAGCAGTTTCAGGAAAAGTACAGTAAGCATCCTATTGCTGGGATATGTGCACTTGTGAATGCTTCTGGCTTCAGCTGTATGGCATGCTCTTGTTACAAAGATTTAGGAGGTTTGTGTGGTTTTGTTTAGCAAGGCCTTTCTAATCTGTAGAAGCTGTTCTTTGTGAACCAAGGAGAGGTGCCACAAAAGGTGTGTGGCTGCTTCCCTTTTTTGACCAAAGCATCTCAAGAGGGGAAGAAGAAAGGTGTATTGAAGAGGCTTAAAGAGTAAAATAGTAACAGAGGTGTACTCTATTGTATACTATAGAGGGTGCAGAGCATCAGAATGGGAGGGAAAGACAACACAAGAAGGTGGTCATCTGAACATTAAGGGGGGCAGAGGAAGTGGGGGGTCTTCGGGTCTTTTTGTGTTTGGTGGGTTTTTTTAGTGTGTTTTTGTTTGGTTTTGTGTTTTGTTGTGGTTTTGTGTTTTGTTTGGGGTTTTTTTGTGTTGTTTGTGGGGTTTTTTTGGAGTGAGGGGTGGGTTTGTTTGTTTGTTTGGGTTTTTTTAATTCAGCTTGAACAGAAAAGTTGTGTTAAGCAAGAGTTGGTCTGTTGGCTGCCAGTTGAGTTGTCCTGCCACCCACCGTTCTCGTATCTTTCTTCTGAGATCAATTGGTTTTACTTGTATTGATCATATGTTTCTTCTGGTATATAAGCAGGAAAGTACACTGGAGCACAGAAGAACACTGTTTTTTAGAAGTTGATTTACAATGCCACCTACTTTTTCACCAGCTGACTGCTATTCAGAGGGGTTTAGTCTATCTAATTTTCCTGAGTTCACAGCTTCACTCTAGTGAATGTGTATATGTGTCAGGTTATAAGAAAAACCTCAAGAAATTGCAGATGTCTAACTTCTGGAATGGAGCATCTTCTTATGAACTAGTTCATATGCAGCACTTGAGAAGCGTGTGGCTAATAAACTTTGGAATGACAGAATAAAGCCAAAATGAATCCTAGCTTTAATGTTGGAGGATGCAGCTTTTTTTCTAAGGCCAGGCTTGGAAGCTGCGTAAGTCTTTGAAGGCTCTGAATTGAGAAACTTTCTCAGAAACTCATAAGTTTAGGTTGTAGCTATCTTAAGCAAGAAAAACTACTTCTTGAAAATGAGGAAAAGGGAATTCTTGTTGCTGCAGGGTCAGTGGGTGCTTGTCTTTTAAAGGGTGAAAAACATGGGTTGTGGCTAATTTGTGATATCCCAGTGTAGCTTTGAAGCCCTTCCTTCTGTTTGGTGGGACTGCTGCAATACTTCATCTTCATCCAGCACAGAAAAGCAAAATAGCATTAGGATCTTAAAAAGGACTTACTTACAGACCCTTGACTGACAACTCTCCTAGAGACCCAAAGGGTACTATGGCAGAAAGGAGAAAGCTATGCAGAAGTGTAGTAAGGGAAAGGTGCTACTGATAAGGAACTGGCTAACCAAGCTGGTGCCACAAACCAGATTTTCAGTCCCTTGAACACTGTTAGCTTTACTTGTAATCAGACACTAACTATCCTTAGGTCTGAAACCATCCTTAGGACCTAACTGATACAGTTCCCGTGCAAATAACAGGCCTTATTATGTCAAATGACTACCTTATTTTTGAGGTGAATCAATCCTCATTTGATAGTAAAATGTCATGGAGATATTATAGGTGTTAAAAGGCAAGGTCAGTGTAGTTCAGCATCCTGACTGATAGTGAGCAGTAGTGCATGCCATGGAAAGAGAGGAGCACAGACAGGGTAAGTGGAGTGTGATTTCTCCAAAACAAGCTTTCAGAGACTCCAAAGATAGAGGCTCCCTATAGAGATATATAGATAGGGGGTTCTTTGGGCTAAGAAATAATCTGAACTGGTCCTTTGTAATGCAGCCTCACTTGTAACAAATCAGCACTTTAAAAATGCTTGAAAAATTCTGACTTGCTCTAATAATGATAAATGAGGATTTGATGAGGAGAGATTAAAAGGGAAAAAGACTTGCTCCACATGCTGCCTGCTATCATAAAAGGCAACAGAGTATTGCAAGAATGATATCCTTTTTTAAAGTAATGGTGTGCTGAATGTGGAACTCTGAAGACAATATTAATTGAGGGTAGATGGGTTAAGGACATACAGAAGAGACCAGGAGCGTATTGTGATGGTCATATGCAGGGTAAAGCATGAGAACAGCCAGAACAGGACACAGACAAGGGCTGTAAGAGAGCCAAACTAGGAAAAGATAAATGTGTGGGTCTTCCTGCAACACTGAACACGTATGGAAAGGTTCAAAAAAGGTTCAAAGCCCAGGTGGGATGGGACTCCTGAGACTATCCAGTCCCTTCCTGAAAACCTGCTCTTTTTTGTCACCCCTTTGTCACTGCTTTTGGCAAACCGGAAGAGGGAAAGACTAAGGGTGAATAATGGAAAGAACATGAGGGGTGAGGAAACCAACTAATTTAAGTCTAAAGGAGCACAAACAGAAGTGAGAGAAAACAGAGTAACTGATCTGTTGAAGGGCCAAGTCCCAGAGGGAGGATCCCAAATTACTTGTGAGAGGGGAGACTGGTTTGGAGAGAAAAACATTCTCTTGGGTTAGAAAGTAATACGGTTAGGAGGAAAATGTTATATGATGTATAAATGAAGTGCCTAAAATTGCATCTGTTATGCATGGGTAGACGTCACTTTCCATTTAAATGAAAAAGAAGATTTAAATTTTTTTGCAATGAGACCAAAGAAAAGGCAGTTTTAAGGGAGGAGTACTTGTGGTTGTCCTCAACGATGTTTTGTTTTTCATATGGCCATCATTATCATATGAGTAGCAGCTTTGCAAATTAAAACTAAAGTGCTTTCCTTTAGCACCTTCTTGTTTCAGAAATTCACATTACCAAACCCTCATTTTTATTATATGGCTGGTATCTACCTGCATGATCTAGGAAAATCTGAGTTGAAGCATCCACTATCGGAACTAAGAGAGGGCACAGCAATAATGACAGCATATCCCCTTATTCTTTTCCCTTCAAAGTATGACTAGGGAAGAGGCAAACTCCTGAAACACAGGACTCAAAAGATGACCGGGGAGCTACCTTAGAGAGTTTTTCCCAGAGACAAATGTGTAAGAAATATATATTTAACATAAAAGGCTAAAAACATTTTTTTACACTGAGAGGCAGTCATGAAGGTTACACATCTATTT
>JANHGN010001147.1:155069-215640 GCA_024605025.1 Megaceryle maxima | reverse complement strand
AACTGCCAAGTCAAACATGGTCTACATATTTGACATGAGGCAAAGATTTATGGCAATAATCAATAATTTACTGGACAGCACATTTTTAATTTAGCACTTTTTTTTTAAGCATTTATAAATAACACATACAAAACCTTTTAATTCCAGAAATGAAATAAAAATCAGAGTCTTAAGAAAAAAATACTTGCTTATTGTAAAAAAAAAAACAAAAAAACCTCAAGAAGCCATTTTCTAGCTTCTTGACTTTAAAAAGATGACATCAAACACAGACAATTCCTTATTTTACAATACCTGTTCTACTTTTCCTTCTCGAAAGGCAAGAATTCGGGTCGCGTTTTTAAACTCTGCGTATCTGCTAACGTTGGACTTAATCAGAAGGTCAATTAACAGACCTCGAGAGTAAAGCAACTGCACAGTGAAGAAAAAACAAAACAAAACAAAACAAAAAAGTGAGTAAAAAGGAAGAGCTTACAGCAAAAGAAATGACAGTGATAAAAGAAAAAACAGTGATACCAACAGTATTCATTTGTAAGGTGTTTCCATAGAATCATGGAGGTTGGAAAAGACCTTTAGGATCATTGAGTCCAACCATTAATTACAAAATTTCTATTCAACCTGAATTTACAGGGACATAGCCACATACTGTGAAGTCAGTAAAAGGCAGATTTTAGAGTTTAAACACTATGACCAGTATATCAGACATGGCTTTTCCTCTAAGTAAAATGCACACTAGTAGAAATGCAACATATTAATAACTAATTTTAATCAGCTTGTATGTTATGGATTAGCTGTAATTATTTTTAATTTCCAATAGAAATTATTACAAATCAGTGCTTTAGTCCAAGTATAGAGAGACAATGAGAGTTTCCCAGGAAAAATCTACAACCCACAATCCAAGGGGAAAATTATTTTTCATTTTAAAAACATCAATGTTCTGCATATAGGTTGATTTTTCTTGATGAAAACACATTCATTTTTTAATGGTACTATTAAAAAAGAGCAATTTTGCAGGAACTACTTCAGTGCTACATTTCAGGAAATTCTGTGGGCGTGTTTCTGAGCTACCTTTTATGTTCTCTGTTTATAAACAAACAGTAGAGAGCACATATGAAAACAGCCCTTGTTTGTTTTAAGGGTTCTAATTCTTGCTTATTTCTCAAGAGTGTCTTTTTTTCCTCTCAAAAGCACTGTGTCAGGCCTCCTCAATTCTGAAGGTTCCTTTTAAATTTCAGCATTTTAAGCAAAAAAACTTTTATGAAAAGAGTCATTCAAGTTCCTACCTTGGAAACTAAATCAATATTAAACCTTCTGCCTTCTCTAACAATTTGGGCATATGTAATTTTCTTTGGTTCTTGGGCAGAAATTTCTGAGGGTGCAGCCTCAGCTTTTCCCAATTCCAGAGTGGACTCGCCCAAAGCCGAACTATGAGAACTTTCCTTCTCAGAAGTTATTTCTGGATCATTCCCTTCCATTGCACTTGCTGGCTCGCTGCCCGTAGCCTTTTCTAGTTCCTGGCTCTCCGCCTCTGCCAAGACGCTCTCCGCTGGTGGACTCTCTTTTTCCGATTGCTGAGCAAGCCCCTCAGCACCAGAGGCTCCAAAGATGGGCAGCTTTGGCAATGCACCAGCTTCTTCGACATCTTCAGCTGAATCCTGACTGATTAAAAACACAAGGGGAAGAAGGGAGAGACAAAGTCTTTAAAAGAGTTTTAATAACTTGTTTAAAGTTTTGAGTCAGTGCCAGAATGGAAGCCTCTATGAAAAGCATTCAAATTTCTTTATCCTGGCCAAATCAGGTGTATCAGGAACTAAAGAATTCTGGTCCTTTGACTGCAAAGCTATAATTCAAGAGAAGTATTTTTACTGAGGAGAAAAAAAAATTAAATAAAACCTGCGTTCTTATTTCAGAAAGGCTCAAAAGATGGAATGAACTTAAACTGAAAGTCAAAGCTCTCATGGTGAAACACAAATACAGAGCTACATAAACAGAAGAAATACAACACTTGAAAAAAGAAACAGCAAGGCAATTTGATTACATTTTTCCTATGGATTAAGAAAACCCTTTGAAATTGAAATGCAAAAAATGCATTGAAGTCATTAAGCTCAGATGTTTTAAAAACCAAATTCACTGAAGAAAACAGAAATGCTTTATAAGGCTGAGACTACTTTGCATCTGTTATCACTGCAAGTCCACAGGAGAAGCGTGCAATTCTGACCTGAACTTTACATAAAACTTTCAGATTACTTTTTCAACTCTTGACCTTGCATTCTAATTAGTTGTTTAAGTAACAGTCACACAGAATAAAGTTCCCTCATGTAGCACTATTATTTTTATGCAAGTGGTACAAATTTGTGCACAACAGTCAAAAAGAGGGACATTACCGCCCAATATTTACTCTGTATAATCCATTTCTTTTTCACGACATAATTCCTTAAAATTCCTCTTATAAAGCACACCTTGGCTTTTAATCTCCTCTACTCTTTTTATCTTGAACTTCAATGCTATCTACCTCAGAAACTACTTTTGAGTTTAGATTTTTAGTTTCTACTACCAGCTGAGATGAATCAACTCGATGTCGTTCGAAGTGAAAGGAGTTCAGCAATAATTTCACACTATCTTTTAATCTTTGTACCACAAGCCATTAATGCACCGAATAAACAATTTAATCATGGCTGAAAACTAATGAACTATGATTTTAAAGGTGACCTGTAAACGTACAGTACAAAATTTCAGTAACTAGCAGCATAGTTAAAATTCACTGACGAGCAAGGAATTACTCAGTATAGGTATAAAAATGCTCCCTCGCACATCAATATCCTCACAGATGGAAGCAGGAGCAGGATTTCTGGTAAAAGAGTGAACAAAATCCCTGTATCCTTTAAAAGTTGCTCCTTGCTTATGAACTCAGATTGGCTCACGAAAATCAGAGTTTGGAATCAGGCTCTCAGCTTGTGCACAGCCACCAGGAAGCACTTATTCATGAAGAGGGCAAAATATTGCCCTGGGAAATAGGGGAACTGCTCTAAGGAAGCACTAATGAAAGGAGTCTGCTCCTGTACATTAACTATGGGGTTTTTTCTTCATATTGCAAGCATTAAATAACTATCAAGTATCAAAGAAAAATATGTACTGGTCATTTTTTGTTTTAAAAAGCAATCGCTACTAAAAATACAAAAAAAAAAATCAAATCAAATGTGGGGGTTCTGTTTGGATTTTGGGGGTTCTTAAGGACTTTGGAACACGGTGGTTGTGAAAACTGCAAAAGCTGTTGCCATAATGCAGTCACTAAGAACGTTGCTTTTATATTTAACCCATCCTAAAGCTTTTTATAACACAAAAATACAGAGGCAAGATTTCTTTCTGCCTTCTCCCAAGCTCAATGCACCGTTTCATCTCATTTTAACCTCACTTGATTTGAATTTGGATTCAGAGTACATAGCATTTTTTTCTATAGCACTCTAAAAAGCAGTATAACAGAAATGTTATATTTACATGGTTTAAATCTCTATTCAATTCCCATTAATGAAAACATAAATCTACACCATTTGCAGCTCTACGCATTTTGTAACAAAAGCCTAAAAACCGTATATAATCTAAACTCACAACATGCTTCCTACAGGAACAACTATCCCTGAATAATGTAAGAACTGTCTATAAAAATGACTCCAATTGAACTTCTGTACAGCCAATTCTTCTCCCAATTCCAAAAAAAAAATAATACACCCGCAGACAAATTATCGTGTAAATTTAGAATATTATCTTCCACCATTCATCAATTAATGGTACTAACAAAGGAATATCTTAAAATGAATGTGTCTTATTAATGCCTTGTACCAGCAACCCCTTCAGATAGGTCAAATGAAAAATTGCCAACCAGCTGGTTAATTTATTCAGCCCAGGTGTTCACTATTTATTTTTCAGCCATTTGCCTTTTTTCAATCCAGCTCGGTGTAGACACAGTATTCTTTCCCTTTGATGGATGCACTTTGTTCTAAGGCCATTCATTTCAGATTTGCACTGTGTATATTATACTGCTACCCAGCTGTTTATTCTTTCAAAATAAATGTTTAATGGTTACTTCATAGGAGTTCTAAAAGTTAAGCAAAACCAACAGAATCTCACCAGAACATGTAAATTGTCAGAAACGCAATAATTGACTCGCTCAGAAAGTTGGAAGTTGCTCTGGAGAACTTTTTCGTTGCTAGGTTTATTAATCTTACCCAGTCTTCCTTGTGGGTTTGGGGGTTTTTTGGTGATAATCAAGAGAGACAGCATTGGACTGCCAGGATAAGTTAAATGCTTAGAAGTAGAACCTTTTATTTTGTCCTGACTCAAGTATCATGCTCAGTTCTACAAAGTGTGATTTCTTAGTGCTAAGGGACTCGTTTCTGAGCCAGCCGCCAGTCAGCATCACATCTTCTTAGGAAAATCATACGCTAAGCTATGAGATTATGAAACCTTTAATCTGATTTAATAGTGGTTCTGAACAATATTTATTATGGCAACAGGATTACAATTACAGTATTCAGGGGATATCGCTTCAAAAAAAGCGGTACATTTTACCTGCAGTACAGTCAAGGAATATTCGGAGTCCGTGACCTTCTACTAATACTAATATTGTATTAGTGTAATTCACACCTTTTCCTTCCCCCCCACATATGATGTTTACAGCAGGGAATACACGTTTCTATATGAATAGCTGTCAAAGTTTCATTTACCTACCTATATATAAAGAGATTCAAGGTTTAAACTTATTTAACTATCCCAAAGAACCTTTTAGGAACTCAGAACAGCATTCGGTTCAGTGCAAAATCCAGAAGATAAAAATGACAAAGAAATGGTTCAGTTTTCAATTGAGGCACATACAATTTCCATTTATTGTTACTATGCTTACTTGCTATTCAATATTACTGCTTCACAAGGTTACTTTTGGGTGTTCCCTGATTTTCAATAATGACATAGTGAAAAGCGTTCCTTCCACAGCTTCTCTACTATGAAGTCTCATACTTCCATTTAAAAATCTAAACAAAAAATAAAACATGTATTCTGAATTTCTGCTAATGAAGACATAGCTCCACAAATACCTACCCAAAAGATCTTTAGCACCTGTCAACCACAGGATGGTATGATATTCTTCATGTGCTCATGCAACAAATATTGTAGATATGTAACTAAGCGTGTTATTTTTTTTGCACGTTGTATGTAAAGTAAGAGCTAAGTTGCCTTACTTCTGCATTTTACACGTACTTATGAGTTTAATTTTTTAGTATGAGAATAGCAGCTTTTAGCCAAATTAAGAAAGGAAAAAAAAAAAAAAAATGGCAGTGCATAGCTACCTACTACTAGTACTAACACCTACAAACACAATACTTCCATTTTCTACTCAGATTACCCACTCACAAAGCTGGCCAACAAATTATACTGCATCCAGAGAAGGTCATTTAAAGAGATTCAGGTATCTTCAATAAAGTGCAACTTATTTTAAAGGAAAGCACAAGGACATTAAGAACATTTGAGAGGTCACAGTTACTTTTTGAGACAACCTGCAATATGGTAGCATGGTGAAATGCTCTAAGCCAAAAACACAGTATGATTATTTACCTCTGGGCATATACCATTATTTGTATATTTCTATATTTATACTTACTCATCAAAACAGAAATCTTCTACATGTTGAATAGTTTTATCCTTCTTGCTAAGAGGAATAGCTTCTTCATTCTCAAGGATCAGTTTTCTCCAGTCTCCACATTCATCACCGATATCAGTCTTTTGCTTACAAAGAACAATTATAAAATTACATTTTGTACCGTGCTAACTGCTCTTGAACTATAAATCTCTAGTCCCAAATAATTAGTTGTACCATCTTATATTAAAAAAATTTAAAAATAAAAAAAAAAATCATCAAATAATCCCAACTGCCTTGATTTTTTTCCTATTCAGATTTTTTTGAGTTAAGAACAGTTGGGGCTGGTTCCTTTATTACAGCACACCAACATTTGCACTTCATTATTACCCCTAGTAATCTGGATATACCACATTAAATGAAATACAAGTTTTAGTAGAGTTGAATGTAACTTTGAACACAGACTATTAAAAGACAGGTTTGCCACGGCCAGGTTAGTTCCAAATTTTGTGACAAAACTCACCGAACGGAGACTAGAGTCATTTGGGTATTTTATTAATCTGCCCACACAGAAATCTCTGAATCTTGTAACAGAACCCTGAGAATATTAAGTTCTGACAACGAGCAAGAAGGTAGCATTATGTAATAAACAGGCATGAGACTGGACTGAAAAAGTTCCATCTTCTACGGACCAACAGGCCCGTAATGTTTCAGTAAATAATATGAACATCCATTCGCTAATATAGTCCAAGTGCTCAATCTCCTAAATAAATACCCTCTTCAGAGGATTTCTAGTGGACTGTCATGAATTAGATAAACTTTGGTCATTGAAAAATACACTGTCAACATTCATCTTTTTGTCCTGGTTACAGGACATTTCAATGGAAGGAGCCAGTAACTGCCTTTCTCCCAGTTAAGAAGCACCAGCTGAAAGCACGCGAGAAAACAAAAGGGACTGAAACATCAGAGAGCAGAAAATCAAACAGGAAATGGAAAAATCCCGATTATCATTTACAGAAGGTCCTGAGAAAGGAAGAGAAACAATTAGGTTCTACACAAATTCAAGATCCCAAAAAGTATGCCCAATCACTGACTGTTTGGTCTCAGATAATAATATGAATAAATCAGGCATATCAGAGCCTTAGAATGCTAGGCCAGATGGTTAAATCTTAACCAGTAAAGTTGGAAACCAGAAACCTCTTTGATCTGTCAAATTACCAAAGAGAAAGAGCATTGTGATAATTTGTCTTGCAAATAAATTACTCAAACAACCAAGATTTCACGTTAAGGAATGTTAGAAGAATTCACTTGGGAAATTTTTACCTGATTTTCTTTAATCCAGGATAATAATCCTGAAAAACTAAAGCTGGCCCAGTTTCCACCGTAGTAATTTCTCCTGCAAAACAAAACCAAACCAAACCAAACCCTCAAGAGTGAAACTTGATGGACAGGTAAGACATCACTTTTCCAGGTTTAAGGAACAAACAACCAAGTTTGAGACATTCAAAATATTTCCCTTAACTGATTTTACATGACTCAGAAGATAAAAATCAGTACAGTATTTCACAGCTCTTAATGACGTGCACCATTTCCATTGTCACTCATTTGCATGCAGCCCTGACCAAACCAACTATAGTCCAAACATCAAAGTATTTGGAGGGTAAAATGAGTAATGCTGAGAAAAGCACAGGGGATGCTATGAATGAAAGGAAAACACAGACAATACTGCTGCTTGGCCAAGACGTACATCACTACAGACATCTTAGAATGGAGCCAAATCAACACATCTGCCAGTTTCAAATGGGTTCTCAAAAAAGCCAGTTCAGGTTTTTTGCATCTGTAGCACCATCCAGAGGTGCAGGTACTGACAGGACCTAAGAGCTTTGTCACACGAGCACGGCCACACTGCTTCCGACTGAACTGCATTTGGAAGTTAAGGTAATTGCACTGCAAGTCACTTCTAAACTAACAGTGCTCCACAAGCAAAGGAGCATTAAACAAACTGAAATTGGGTCCAGACAGCAGAAACCACTTCTCTCATCCATTATGTCAAATAAAGGAAAGGTCACTATAATTTATCTACTGCTCATAGAGCAGAATATGGTTTTTATAGACTGTTAAGATGCTCTGGCAAAATACTTATTAAAGTGCATATACTGTAGGTGGAGCCAAAGGAACTGATATGTACAAAATTATCATACCTCCCCAAATATTTTTCAGCTTAATATTTACCACCTTCTTCCTTGAAAAATATTAGTTTACTTTTTTAAATCACAGAAAATTAACAGTTCTGCTCTTAATCAAAGAAAGTCTCTGCTCTCCCTTTAATTTTTCTATCAATATTTCTCTAAACATCAGTTGGGATTAATTAGCTTTTGTTACCATGCACACCACATCTTAAATAACAGCTCTGCTAGGAAAAATAAGACAGACATTACATTAAAAAAAAAAAAAAAAGGCACTATTCTTGCAAAATAAGAAGTCATTTCAGGATTTAACTCTGTTTTCTGGCACTGTGTGCTGCTGGCACTTCAGAAGTATGAAAGATGCCCAAAACACCTTCCTGAAAGTGTATTTAATGTTACTGGACACAAAACACCCCAACAAAACAATTTAGGGAGGAAGATGAGGTTTGCATTTTGCAGAAAGGCATGAAGGCTCTTAAGCTAAATGAACTTAAAATCTTATCATAACCTCCTCCACCTTTAAATTGTTAAGAAAAGTGAACCATTAAATTCAGTTTTGGTACCACAGTTCAAGATGGGATGTTTTTGACAAGGCTTATCTGCGCTGACAAAAGATTTCATTAGGAGTGTCAGCCCCTTCACAGTACCAGAGGGTGATGCTCTGGCCCATGGTGCTTACTTAGCATATGAAGGACAGATGTCTACTGAACAAGGTCTAATTGCTCCTGACTAGAAACTGACCTAAAAAAGTCTTTCAGCTACTGGAGGGCAACAGTGAAGAACAGAAATAGGACATCTTTTGCAAAGACAACAAAATCCAGCCTTTGCTGAACGAAGGTGGCTTCAGCAACAGAACGTGGTGTTTAGGCCCTGAACTGGGAGGACTGGGTCTATGCTTTAGAGTAGTAGTCTACCTTGCAGTGTGGTTACTCTAAACAGAAGAGCTCCATCTGCAGATCTGTTACCAACCAGAAGCTCTGATCATCTGTACAAAGCAGTTCATACCAACCTCAATATGTGAATGACATGGGTAAGGCTTAAAAAGTAGTGCTCTTTGGTTTCAGACAGAATACAAAGCAGTGAGGATGAAATAAATTAAACACCGCATTCTGTCAGATTTCCATCAGTAAACCAGTAACAGATAGTTGCACACAGTGATAATCAGTAGCTTTGTTTAAGTTGTCAATGGTACAGGTTAATTTTTTGCTGCTTCTTAAGACTGAACAAAAAAAAGCCAATGCTCATATATTATCTGCCACTTCTGGGATTTCCAAATAAACATGGCCACAGAGATTTATTTTTCAGGGAATCTGCTACTTTAGTTGCAAGTTTCCTTGAATATGGAATGCAACCTGGCTGTCAGAGCAAGACCATTGATCACAGATACTGCAGAAAACACCTGCCTAAAATTAGGACTGGGTTTCTTGAGTCTGTACTGATATAAATTGATACATACTTGGAATATTTAAAATTGAAGCTTTCAGTAAGAGAAATCAATACGGTATTTTCACAGAAAGTTACCGAAGTTTAATTGTGAGCTGTCAGACACCTTTGATGTAAACATTCCTCTGTTCATTGGATGCATTTTCCTTTGAAATTGCTTTTCTTTTTAACCACCACTGATGTGAATCAATCTTTTCAACAAAGCATTCTATAATGCAGCTCTGAAGCTCCATCAGTTCTGAGAAGACGGGGTGGCCTTTCTCAAATGGAAAATGAATCGCAGCTGTCCTTCCTTTCCTCTGGCATCTGAGCACCTCTCCCAAGTTATGCTGTATCACCTCAAATATTAATCTTCTCTCGATGCATCAACTTCCAGATTTTTTTCCCCCCCTGGAATTTTAATGAGTTTACCCTGTAGTACATGATGAATCAGGATCGCTTCATTTTCTCATCTGAAAATGTGACAGAAAGAAGGTAGCCCAAACATGATTACTGATCTAATGAGCAAAGTTTTTAGTAAAAACCTTGAAGAGGAATTCTGAAAAGAGCTGACTAATGGTTTTACAATTAGAGGAGTCTTTTGTAACTAAACATTTTTGTTATAATTGCCCTGAAGGTGAACTGAGGAATTCCTTAAAGTAATGGTCAAGATCAAAGTCTAATTAACACTAAAGTATCGTCCCAAAAAACTCAAGGACTGAGCTTGACTCTTCTCTTGCTATATTACCAAACTACAAAGAGGGATTTTCTCTCCCTTTTTTAGGATTATAATTCAATTATCCTCTAAGTAAGAACATGAAGCATTTTGAAGGTGTAACAGCAGTGTTACAGATTAATTCTTCTACTAAGTTAGATAGAGAACAGATGTTTTATTTTTCTACCATACATTATTTCCAAGCTGGTATTTGCTCAAAACTTCTCCTGTGTTATGTGGATTTTCATAGGAATTGGAGTTCTGCTGCTTTCAGTTCACATTTTTCAGACGTTGAAGTTGTAGTTCAGTGCTAGTGGCAAAGCTGCTGAAGCCATTTTTTGCAAAGTTTTGGAAAAGTAGCCCAAGTACCATCTTACCTCTGCAAAAAGCTCAATTTCCTCTTCTACATTATTTTGTGATTTTTTAATTTTTTTTTTCCCCTCAGTTGCTAACACCATTTTTTCTTCACATACTTTGAAAAAAATCAGCAAATCCCAGTCTAGGACACTGAAACTGTGACTTGTTTCCAACTAATTAACATTCTCGGGAACTGAACCAAGAGAATATCTAACGTTCTTTTGAAGACAGACTGCAATTTGAGAAATAGAACACTCTGGAAAACATGAGATACACAAGCAAAACATAAGTAAGAACAGAAAAAGTCTTTCACAGGCTATGCCTGTTAAGAAGATTACCCTTCTCAGTGCCATGTCCTGATGGCCATGGTATAACAGTCAAAGCTGGTGATGTCTGAAGAAAAGCTGCTGATGCCTCACAATTGCTCCCCAGAGCTGCCTGGATGTGTCTGTCCTGCATTTGATCTTCCAGAGGGAAGTCTCGAACCATCAGAGTAGCTGTCTTTTGCAAAGGGAGTTACTGCCACATCGATTTTAAGGATCTGAACACAAAATGACTCCTGGTTCAAACCCAGAAAGTTTCATGTGCTACCTAATAAGTACACAGTCACGTGTATTACAAATTCTCATTCGGGCACAGCAGTCACGTTTAGGAGCACGAGAAATGGCCTATACTCCCTCGCCTTCCAAGGGGAAGGGTTTCACCCAAACAGCACTTGAGAACCTTCAACTCAATAATAAGAGTGAGGGTGGCAGTCACTAGTGCTACAGTACAATTATATCCTGGGGTACGGACACGACCAAAGGTAATTATCATGGACCAGTTGAGACCATGTTTTACTCTCTAATACCTCTGCTATAAGATCGTGTGCTGAAACAGCTTTTTCAGAAGAGGTGGGAAGATATCAGAATGAAGAATTTTTGCCTAGGTTTTCTTACTGAAAGTTAAATAATTCCTTTCTTTTTCTTGAAAGAAAGTGACCTGCTCTGAGAAGCAACCTTTTTGCTCTCTGGTTGCTGTACTTACAGAGCTACCTCACTTCACACAAGTTAAAGATCAAAAGGAAGTTCTAAGAAGACACAGATAGTTATTACAATATATATTTTACAAGTTCTTTAAAAAAGACAGACATATTGCCTAGCAGAACACGGAACAAACTACAAAAGTGGGTATCTTGGAGGGGGAGGTCCAGGGAGGGTGCCCAAATACAACAGAATTTTGGACAAAAGGAACATTCAAACGTTCAAGTGTTCAAATGGAACATGTCAATGTTTAAACATTCAAATACTCTACCAAGTAAGGTCAAAAAATAAGAAAGGTAACAAGCATCAAGAAGCAAGACATGAGAGGCAGACAGAGCAAACTGGGCCCAAAAGAAGAGTTAAAATCCTGCATCTTGACACTCCCGTGCCTTTTAATTAACCCCTACATGGAAAAGATAAGTCAACAAGGAAGGATGCAGACAATAAAACTCGAGTGTATCAATGCTCTGCTGTGGCTGCTGAAAATCATAAGCAAAATGCAGCTAAACATACCTCACCTCTGATTGCCACAGCCTCAGTAACCAGACTAGCACATAACGATACAGAACTGTAAGAAGGAAATAAGCAAAGGACTGAAAGTAGAAAGGACAAGAAGCCATCGGGAGAAAGTCCTCTGCATACGAGCAATTAGCGGGGGAAGTTTATTCACTTCAAGTAATCAACTTTTAGTCTTGATCTACTCTTCTGCAGCAACCTCCAGTTTAAACTAAGTGCCAATCTCCACATTTTAAATTGCAAATTACTTTTCTAAATCACTTAACAAATATCCTTGAAATTTCCCATGTCAACAGCTCATTAATATCTACAGTAAATGTAGCTCTCTGAAAAGAACCCCAGATTTTACGTTTATTGAGACAGATAGCTGGCACGGGGAAATAGAGCTCCTTCAATTACTATTTGGCAGAAGCTAACTTTAGTTTAAAATCAGTCTACAGGAATTTATGGCAACGCTGCAGTGCAGTGACTATTTTGAATAAGATTAGCTACTGTTGATGGCGATGCTTGGACAGTGTTTATAAATCAAACTTGGAACTTAGTATTTTATAATAGGCCACTTCAAAACTATCTTCCATAATCACCTATGCAGTATATTATGATAAATGCAAACATGGCTGGAGATTAAAAGTAATAAAATGACGTGCAGAAGGTAATAAGTGCAAGTAAACTGGAAAGAAAAACTTTATCCATTCATGCTTTCTATACCTGGTGTCTAACTTAAGTCAGACCTTTGCAGAGAACAAAAGATTAACCACACAACCTAACACAAACAGGTATTTCAGTAACCTCAAATCTTATTTTCTTATACTCTGAAAAAAAATTAAACTCATGATCCTTCAAGAAGGGAACAGCATTTATTGTTAATAAGTGAAATTGTAAATACAGCCAGATTTTTTTATTGATGAATTTTCAATTATACTGTTATCTCAGTAAAATGAAACTTGAAAATTCATCTAGAAATGAGGATATTCAACAAGACACATAGTAGATAAAATTAAAATGTTTTAATTGAAATGAATCTGGCAAGTTTTGTTAGACTTTTCACTTCAAATTCAAATGCCACTGGAGTGGGAGTTTTGTGTTGATTTTAGTCAGCTTTTTTTGCAAGACAAACACAAAAAGCAGATGGCTTGAAATGCTTCCCTATTATGGGGAAGGGGTTATACAGTATAAACATTTTTTTCGTTTTTAGCCAAAATACTGATTCTAGACCATGATTCAGTGAGCACATACACCAATTAAAATGGCAACTATTCATATGAGTGAAGAACACCTTGGTTAAGAACTTGTTCTCCTAACCTTAGCCTGCACCAGAGCTGGAAAATAACTCCATCGGATAAAGGAATCAAACACTGACTCTTCATTTTCATCATAAAACCAAAAGCATGGCTCAATGTAAATGAGCATATTTAAGTGAAAACAGTAATAAACAAAATATTCCGCAGTTCTAATTGCCTGCTTCTCCAAGTTTTCTGAAAGGCTCTTCATCACAGCTAAAAATAGGCATGGATAAAAGAAATCCAAGTTCCAGCGGTTAACCATTATTACAGACTTTGATAGCCACTGAATATGAAAAAAATTGAAATAACAGAAGTGGTTCATTTAACAAAACCTAAGCAGTCTACCAGTAATACAGGCATCAAGCTTAAAATCCAAATGTGAACTATTTTGTTCATTCTGTGTCTGCTTATTCTCAAATAAGGTTTTGAATATTTTAGTTAGCAATCCAATAGGTAATTTAAGAATTACTGTATGAAAATGTTTGAAATGAAAATACATTTATAGATTATGCATGAGATCTTCACAGTGACTTCAGTATCACTACTATATAGTTGCAAAATTATTTTATTATAAACTTAAGAATTGTCTTTGTTTCAACTCCAATCACGAGTTACATTAAAACTGGAGCATCACATACTGTGTACTATCCCATTGTGACATAAAATACTACAATTTAAGAACTTTTTTCCTTACAGTTCCTAGCCTTCCATAGGTTCTGAGAATAGTGCATAGTGCCTGAAGATTCCTTAAGATGAGTTCTTAATCCAAGTGCCCTGCTATTGATAAAAAACACTGACTCAAATGCATCACCTGTCTCCAGATCCATCCAGGAAGCCAGAGACTCTGCAGGCAGGGTAACAGCAAACTGAGCAATTGCAAATTGTAGCTGATGCCACCACGTCCCTGAGCTGGCCTTGCAAATTCTCAAACTGCATACAATTTCAAATTAGAAATAAATGGATGAAAAAAATAAATGGGTCCTCTGAAGGGCTGCCGGCAAAAGAGATGACTGAAGTTTAATCTTGAACTGATGGTTTTCAGAGAAAATGAAGAGAAGAAAGCATATCCTTTTTAAGCTCTTGGTGCAAGACACAAGAAAAACTGAAGACATGGATACTGTTGGTGGGAAAGGTCTCTGAGCATACGAGCTGGTGCATAGCACATTCATTTTCCTGGAAAGAGCAAGAGCTCAGAAATATGATGTAAAAATAAAACACTAGGCCAACCTTGTAACTTAAAGAATTAACAATCAGAGCATCCAAGCTCACAGTGCTCCTGCTGCTACCACCACCTCAGTACTGCCTGTCATACTTCTCTGCCAAAATCCAGCAGGTATCAGCTAGAGAAGAGGGACCAGGTTGCCTGAAACCACTCTCCACGCAAATGTTTACTGGTTATTAAGAGAGTTATGATTTTACAGTTAAAGACATAAGATATTTCCCTCCCTCTGTGTCAGATCAAATTTTACCAAATTATCCACTTGTGTTGCATGCACAAATATTTACTACACCTGAAATGCAGAAATTTGTTTCACCTTAAAAAAAAAAAACCCAAAATCAGCATTCATTTTAGGCTATGATAACACTTAGCAGCAGCAGCACTGCTTCAATAGTCCTTGCTTCCTGCTTGTGACCCTCTCCCAAAACCATATTAGCCCAGCAATACTGCACTGGGACTGGAATAGCAGCAAGGGGCCAGGAGCCAGCTACAATCAAGAGCAGTGGCAACGCTGGCCAAAAAGATAATAATCAACACCCCACTCCCCCACCCTGATATGATCATGCCTTGATCTCACATAATGAACTACAGCAGGCACAGTGCAGGTGTCCAGCACAGAAATCTCTCTAAATCCACTGTATTTATCTTCTAGAAAAACACAGACAGTAAAGCAGCTTCAAAAGCTGCTTAGTAATGATTGATCATCTCAAAGGAGTTACGAGAAAATGAGACTTTTCAAGTGCTAGATGGGAGAGGGGAGTATTTTAAGAGTTTGTCATGGTCAGCTGAGGCTCCAGCATTTGATCTCAATCTTCCCTCAGAAACCAAAGCTCTAGACTAGAGTCAGGCTACTAAATTTTGATGAGCAGGTGTACAAATAAGTCAAGGTTCAAAGATCCTAAATTCTTTTAACAAAAGAGTGTGCATCATAGTGGACTGGTTACAGAGTTTATAGAAAAAATCTTCAGCTGTGCCTAACTGGTAAAGAGGGGTAAAATGAAACACTGATCTCTTGAAAGGATGGAATGAAATACTCCAAGTGCTTCAGCAAGCCCTTCTATTTCAAAGAGCAACCGAAGTACTTTTTGAATCAGCTGATTTCAGTGTCATTCTGTATTCTGTCTACAAACTGATTTAGCAGGGGGTAGAGAGAAGACAGCAAAAAAAAGAAGTGTTGTGTGCAGCTCCTGCCTTATCAGCCAGATTTCACACACCTTCATTCTGATAACAGTTAAAATGCAAAAATAGCTGGATCGGCTTCTCCAGACACCAAGAGCTGATATAAATGAGATACAAGTAAAACATTTTGACATTAAATGTTAAGGGATCAGGTAAAAACTCTCACAAAACCAGAATGGGATAATTACTGTCAGAAGGCTGTGACCATTCCTGTCTGTACTAAAGGAGGAGCCATCCACAGCACCCCTGACCACATCACTCATGTTCCAAATTACTGAGCTAGCTTCAAAAATTGCCTGTTCTACTGATGGAAAGATGACTGCAAAAATAAAGCAGAGACAGCAGTGTAAAACTACTTGGTGCCAGACAAAGACATAACACACTGACATGGACAGGGATATACTTCTAGCCAGTTTAACTCTTAAAAATAAAAGGAAAATGGAGTAACTTACGAATCAACATGAAGAACTCTCTGGCCACTTCTGGCACATGCCGCTGCAACAATAGATTCAGGCAAACCTGAAAGGACACAAGCAGTTTTTAGAACTTAGTATGCCAAGTTATATTAAAAATAAAGTTAGAACTTGGTCAGAAACAGGCAATTCAAACAAGTTTACAATGTACGTCACCAAAACTTTTAATACTCTCATTCTACTAAAATAACAAACACTCTCCTGTTCATTTGCATTTTGTTACGAGCTTCCTGAGTGCAGTATTTTTATTTTTTTTAATAATTGTATTGCACCTGTCACTTGCAGGCACTGCTACCTCTGAGTTAAAGCTTGTCACCAGTGTCTTCTCTAAACAACTCGTTACCATAAACTGCACACTTGCCACCACGATACCCCAGTTTTAACGGGATGCTCCCTCCTGATACAAACAGTTATTATCTAAGGGTATTTTTTGTATCTTCATTCACTTGTTCACTTTAAAGTGTCTGATATGATGTGATGACACTAACAACCCATTAAAATGGGGGTTTCAAATGAAGATGTTTATGGTTTTACCTGCAAAGGTAAATGTTTATGGTTTTACCAACGCTGCGTGCACCGGGATGTTGTTGAAGGATGGATCAGAAAGTGTGAGGGTATAAAACTGTTGGGATGGCATTCAATATTTGCATACAGCAGGCACAGCTCTGCATGATGCCGTCTCTAGTCTGAAACAATCTCAGAACCATATTTGTTTCTGACTGAACTAACTGCCTTTCTCCAAAAGAGTGCCCAGGAGCACACTCAATATTCTGCATGGAGACCAAGATCTGAGTGTAAACAGAGAAGCTAAAGCGCCAGCCCACGTGTACATCCTCTTCACATTTCAGAGCAGCGTTAGGGACAGAACGAACGGAGATGGTTGTCCTTACAGTGCTATCCCCATCAAAATCTCCCACACCATCAAATCACTATGTTTGCACTATGTTTAGGAATGATATGTAGTAAAGAAAGAAACCCAAAGGCTAGTGATATTTCTCTACCAGCAATACCTGTTTGAAATGGCTTCCAATCACAACTGTAAGTTTAATAAAAAATGGAGGCTATTCTCTGCCTTCTAATCCTACTCACCAGATTTTTCACACATGCAGGTAGATGACCTGGATTTCTGATTAGACCCAGAAAAGACATATTGCTTGCTACCTAAAAAGCTGTGTGGCACTAGCTTTGCCAAAATCTCTTTAACTGATCTATTGGCTGTTTAAGCAGGTAATTCAGTAAAAGCGATTAAAATTCTAAGGGACTGGTATTAGGAGACACTTAGGCTGCCTATTCAATTAAGGGATGAGATTAAACAAAGTGAAAGGAGTGTTACACTGATCTGATTTCCAGGGCAGAGCCAGAAGCAGCTGCACTAATACAACTGAAAAGAGAGAGAACTGGAAGTGGAAAAAGCCCATGTGGTAGGGCACAAACTTCTTCAGCTACCTTCACGCCAAACATCATCTTCATGAGAATTTCAGACCTGCTGTTGCCTGTTTCTTCAGGGAGATCGCTGCCTTCACAAACAAATGAAAGTTCAGCACGTTCCCCATCTGATGACTCATTTAAAGCACATAAAGCTATACATTAAAGGTTACTGGACAATTACTTCCTAGTCTAACGTACTGGTTTTTGCTTACCTAGAATAAGAAGCTGTTCCAACTGTAATGGGTTATTAAGTACAATTTAGCACTCAACAGAGACAGGAACAAATCATTTTAAATAGTTGATCTAGAATCTGAAACGCAGTCTAGAAAACACCTTGTGGAACTTGGAGACATAAGACCATAGTTCCATGTAGGCCAGTAAATGTAAACACAACCATCAAAATAAAAAGGTTCAACCTCTCTCCCCTTTTGTTCAGCCATTCCTGATCTGCTTCCATATGAAAAACACGGTCAATTCTCAGCAGACCAGTTCCACGCTGGTGTTGACAATCCCATGTCTGTATTAACACGAGGAAGGCAGTTTAAGAGAGGCATAACAAATTTTCCAGGAAAATAGCTACAACTTCCTTGCAAATTTCCCATTTACGATTATTGCACTTACGATTTCAATGGATAAAAAAAAAAAAAAAAAAAATAAAAAATCCCTTTCTGATTTGGTATAACAGAAGTTCAAATAGCTTTGCATTCCTGACCTTCCACAGCAAGTGAAGGCTTATCACAGAATTAATCTCCAGGGGTAGAGAGATGAACAATTGCATCAGTTCCTGCGACATTTATTTCACAGCCTAAAAAGGCCGATAGTCTTCAGAAGTCAATTTTTTGAAGTAACAAAACACACACCATTTTGAACAAAGAGACAAGGAGAAAACAGGTAACTGCAGCACACGCTTCAAGATCGTTACAAGACCCTGGATGCACACAGCCTTATTATGGGAAAGCAACTCCCCATTCAGCTGTCCCCCAAAGCGTTTATATATACACATTTCATTCCTCTACATCTATAAACTACCCAGAATAGAATCTACAACTACTATTTTGTTTCTAGCTCCTGAAAAAGGTTTTCTTTCCCTCATTTAGGCACAGAGAATATTACACTAGATATAGAATTGAGAAACTTGTTTCTCCTTCCTTATTGATAAAAGCCACTGGGAAAGTGTTGTAAAACATCACCAGTGCTGCCTGGCTGACCAGCACTGGAGTTATAGCTACTAGGGCATAACTGATTGCTTTAAGCTTGATCCAATTGATACTGTGTTGGAGGTCTGTTCTTCCATTAACCTTGGATGAAATTGTTCCCTGAATTAGCTTCCTCGCTTTTGAAAGCTGGCATCAATTTTCTTCACCAACCCTTTGCTTGTAAGATACTGTAGCCCCCCGAGTACCCACTGGCAACAGAATGAGGAAGCCTAAGAAAGACGAGGCCCACGCAGCTCAGCTTTGGAGAGGCTCTTTGAACAACCTGATGGAGCAAGACACCATTTCTTCTTACGTGACAAAACCTTGGTAAACCAAAGAAGTAAGTCTGTGACTTGGCATCAGTTTCTGAATTCTCTTCTCCAACAGAAATAAAAGCATATGGAAAACAGGTAGTTTTGTCAAATGCAAGTTACTTCTACACGTGATCTGGACTGCATGACAGTTACTTTGCAAAAGCCTTTCTCAAGAACAAAGGCTCTGATAAGCAGACCATTATAATGTAGTTATAGATAGTCCCTCTCTACCTAAGGAAAAAAACCAACCCAACTTGGGAAAGCCTCCTCAGAGAAATGGTAGAGATGTATTCACAATGACAAGTGAAGCTGAATTTCTCCTAGAGGATGCTCACACAGTTGTGCAAAATAGGTCTCCTTCAGATTATTCAGTAACAGAGAAAGACATTCTCTTTCTAAACTGTTCCTAGTTGGAAATACTTTCCTATGCTGAACTTTGATTTGTCAACACTAAATTGGATTATATTCAAATTATGAAATGTGTTCAGACCTGGGGCAGAGCAGACTCCAAAACTTCTCACTAACAGTTTGCTTTGAAGCTTTATTACAGAATCCCAGCGACTGCAGGGGCAAGGCTATTTCCCCACTATTGATTCTGAAGTTTCACTTATGCCTAATGAGTAAATAAAGCTGGGTGTGTCTAAACTGGTTTGCTCATGAAGGACTATTCTAACACTTCCTGCCACTCATCCCTCTTGGGGAACAGTCTGCTTTGGGTTTTGCCAGCTTAAGGGATGAAAGATTTAGCACTGTAGCCTGTGCCACTCATGACGTTCCATGTTTTTGAATGGGCAGTTGAGTAATGATTTGGATCCAACAACTCGGATTAAAGAACAGCTAAATGAGAATGTACATTTCCTTTTAGGTTATATAAACATAAAAATGCTAAGACTGTACTGCTACTGAAATCAGTAATCAAACTACTGAATCATCAAGAGATCTGCCCTCTAGTATAATTACTAGTAACCAATATTTTCCTACTAAGCTATTATGCATATTACTTACTGTGAAACCCGACACACGTCTCATTTCATTGCCTCTGAAATGAAGAGGACTACTGCAAAAGAACATTTTCTCAAATAAGGCTCCAAATCCAGACAATTTTTAGATCTGCAGTGTTATTAGCAGGAAATAAGGAGTCTGAACAGTAATCGCATGGTCCAACCATGAGAAAACAGCAACAGATCCAGACTTTAGTACGTTATAAACATCTGGCAACATAAAAGGGATTTATACAGAGGAATAAGGAATCCATACAATTCTTGTATCATTTTAATATGCTGACTCACAAGTTCTTGGTATTTGAAGCAGAATCAATTCAGAAATAGCAGTGCTTGTTATCAAGAAGTATAAACACTTTGTGTGCTTCCTGGCCCTTTCATATCCCCCCCTTTAGAATGCTTACACAGGAAACATTTGCAGTATGTTAAATTGTCCTGCACCTCATTTCTCTTACAAGGAAAAAGAAAGATAAAGAGCCTTCCTTCATGAAGAAGGACTGATTAGTACCAGTTGAAATCTCTCTCTCATCATTCCTTAAAGCCATTGCTTGCTTTCTCCACTTACTAGCTTCTATTTATCAGATGCAGTATTAGGTAAATTAGCCTCTCTGGCCTTCTCAAGGAAACTTTATAATTTAAAGAAGTAGAGCATTACATCTGCAGACAGATATAAGAAAAAAAAAGTATAAAATTGGAGATTTTACTCATTAGTGACCTCTGGGTCACTACTGTGTTCTAATAGGTAGCATTTCAGAGGTGCTTCTTGACACCTACCCAGAAAGGGGTGCAGTGACCTGAATCTGCAACACTGCCTCACTGAAATACTAGAGCAAAGTCAAAGTGAACCAACTTCTAAGTCTTCCCAGTATCAGTCCAGGACGAGTGCTGACTACATAGATGCTCTTCTGTGTTTGGGCTTCTTGCACCCTGTTGTAAAGATACTGAAAAGCAATGGCAAGCAGATGCAACAAGTTGGCTCTAATCAGACTAACAAACCTGGTGGCACAGCTCACTTCTGCACGTGGGATGCAAAGTTAGTCCTGCGAACATTTCTGTTTCTCCAGCTACCTGCATGACACACTGGAAACTGCAGTGAGAGATTCCAGGCCTGCATCAGGCACAGCTGCAGCACCAGGATGAAGGAACCCAGCAAGTGGACAGTATGAACAGTAGGGTCCTGACAACCTTATGGTGAAGGATACAGTTCACTTCTGATAGCACGAGTTTTTGCTGCTTGGTGTCTAAGCACTATCTCTATTAGAGCCTTCTCAGATATGGAAGAGGCAGATTAATCTCAATAAATCTTACAGATGTGGCTGCTACAAGCTGACCTTGAAGTCTACATTTGGTCGTCTCCAGCAACCTCTGATCAAGATAATCTCCATTATATGAATTTTTGGACCTTTCTTATGAAGCAAAATCAGCCATACTTGCATTTTCAAGAATAATAAGTTTTAGAAGTGAATAAGCAAAAAATAGATGAAATAGCTACATGTTATATACAGTTACCAAGATACCAATTCTGCTTTTCTTTTCAACACAGCAAAATTAAAATTAGAGATAACTGCTAAGATTAAAAAACTCTTTTCTTCAGCTTTAAAAGCCAATTGATTTTAAAAGCTTCACAAAATAGTAACAAGTTGTAGTTCACCTCAGCTATACATAAGGCTATAGCGATGCGCTGCCTCTTCTAGAGACTTAAATGGACACGTTCGCTGCCCCAAGCACTTCATAAACTAAACAGCTTCATATGTGTGGGAGCATCTTGGTTCCCCAGTTGTTCACTGTAAACTACTTCCCAGTCTTCCAGCTGATAAGCTTTTATAGAATTACACAGGATTCATCTTGAAAAGGTTTAAATGTTTCATTTGCTTCGTTGTATCTACTAAATAAATCACAAGTGGCTTTTTCATAATACAAAATGTTGAAGGGAAATATATTTAAAATGCTGGAACACAGACAATTTCCAAACAATATTCTGGAGTCAGGCAGTCGCCCAGCTGCAATAAATTTTGTTTGTATCTGAACTTCTAAGAAGAGAAGAGCAGCTGAGTCTGGAGAAGCTCACTACACAATCTCCACGGCATGTTTTTGGTATATGCAGAACTTAAAAAGGCATGTTATAATTTAATTGCAAATAACATTTAAATACTGCACATAATATTTTAAGTTAAAGCTAGCTAATAGGCTTGATTCATTTTATTATATGCTCATATTGCAGAAATGATATAAGAAAATACTTTTGCATTACAGAATACGGTAGTGGCAAAGAAAAGACAACTCACTAAGAGAGCTAAGAAATCATAACTGGCCAAGGAAGGAGGCACAAATAAAGAGTTTCTTCTCCTACATAAGTAATTCTGTATATTTACCTGTGTACCATCAGAAGAACATGGCAATGAAAAACACCCAATCTCACAGCTGGTGCAAATAAAAGATATTTAGAAAAGGAACACAAACAGACACTCATTCTCCAAAGAAAAAATTAACTCGTTACTAAAAACCATGCTCAGACCAAGCAGAGGTCTCTGAAGGGCAGGGGGTTGAGAATCAGTACGAGAATGAGCTTTCTGAATCCGGCTCCAAGTCACAACAGCCCAGGAAAATGAACATGAAAGGTGTCAGAAAAATGAATATACAGCAGTACGAACACAGCAGTACGAACACATCATTTTAGCTTATTAAACACACACACAAATTGTACCACTGAATGAATCACATTATCTTTGTGTGGCAAAGTTCTACTGGATCTAAACACGTCGCTCGTGGGACATCCAAGACTCTGAACCAAGGTAAGAGATTAGAAAACTCGTACCCAATTTGCAGGCCACTTTTTGAACTACAGGTGAAAGCAGATTCCTTCAAGGTAAGGAATTGTGTTTACTGGAAAGGAAGAGCAGCTTCACTTTTCACAGTTAGAGCGCTACCTTCCAGTAGAAGTGTAATTTTCATATATATGATACCAGATTTTTGTACTTAAATAGATAGTATTTGTTTCTATAAAAGTACATTCCCTTAAATCACATCTCTTAAGGAAGATGACAGATAAAATCCAGAAGATTCTTTGCATCTTGAAGAAAAAAATAAAATTGTATTGAACAAGGAGGGCTTGTAAGTACACCTCCCTAGGGCACACTGCAGCTGTGAGTCTAATCTCTGGTTTACAACCAACAGGAGCAGATAAAGAAAAGACAAAGCACATACATTAAAAGATCTGTACAGTAAGACACATGTGAAGTTTTCTTTTTACCCAAGTCTTGTAATACTTTCACCTCCTTTCCTGTCTCCCTGTGGGAAGACAGCTTGCTCTCCTTGCTCCTTAGACATTTTTAGACATTTCATAAAAGGGGATTTAAGAAGTAAAAAGTTTCTTCTTCTACGTAAGTAATTCCAAATAGATATTTGCGTACCAACAGAGGCTCTTACAAAACGCTTTGGTTGGTTCTAGAGTAACCTCAGCACACCAGTGACTTACAAAGAGATGAGTTCCTGTAGAACGACTGAACTACCAGCTTTAGGACCATTCTCTAAACAGTGGAATGACATTTTTCTACTGGGGACGGACAAATGTGTCTTCGGGTTACTCCTGATGCAGACTAGAATTTCAAAGTACCTTGCTAAGATTTTTTCTAAAGGAGTTTTTCACCTTGGTATGTAGAGGACCCAGTCTGTATTTTTCAAATAAAAGCACAGCAGTACTAGTCCTTTATTTTGCAAGATCAGCAATATAATCAGGAAAACCTGAAGAATACTAACAGACCGAAAAGGACAACAAAAGATTCACAAAACATCGAGTTTTCTTACAAGAGCAGCGAGGGACATTTCACAGTGTCTAGGAAAGAATTTGATCTGAGTCACCAGTGGGAGTCCAAGACTCCAAGGCAGCTTCCACAGCACCTCTGCTCCACAGAAAAACTTGGAACAGAAGGCACGGCAGAAAACACCACCTTCATTTTAGTCAGATTAAACCAAAGTCAGTAAGAAGATAAAGGTATGTTTACGCTTGGAGAATACAAAAATAAATAAATAAGTAAATGGGGTAGGGAGAAAACAGAGTCAGTGTTCACTTTGACATTCACCTGGCCAGGTCATGACTTTTTTACAAATGATAATAAAAATGGGGGTGTATTTCTTCCTTCCAGACATCAACATTACAAGTCAGTGCCACTCTATTAGTCCACAATGACCACTGTCATCCCAAGATATCCATCTTCAGCTCGTTTTCCATCTAGATTTTGTTGTAAAACTCTAAAGAGCTGCTGATGTACACTGAAGACTGTGTATTTTTATAAGATAATGTAGCCAACATATCAGCCCAGAAGATGTATCAGAAAACATTTCAAGCACATCGTAAAAAATATCCTGCAACAATAAAAACCATTAGGAATTATTCATTTTTCAATTATTTTTTTTTTTTAATCAATCTTCAGTGTTAACTTCATAATTCACACCTATAATATTTAGGTTAGCTTTTCAATGGTGTATTTTAAAAATTATATTAGCATCTGGAAGTGATTTTTCCTAACACTATACTTACATAAGATAAACATAAAGTACTTACACCACTCCCAGCGTATCGAACAATAAATAATAGATTCTCCTGACAGGACTTTGATGACCTGGCAAAGCCCGAGTGCTTTCAGCCAAAATCATATGAAACCATAAATCACTCTTTATTTTATAGAATATTTCAAAATGGATTCTTGCTTTCTACCTTGAAAGTCATTTCATGTGTTATTTATAACCACCAAAAACCAGAATGGAAAGAAAATTGCATAGAACTAGAAAATTTACTGTGACTGCTTTTATAAAGGATACCTCCTTTTTAGAAAAAAATTAGAATGACCAGCAGACAAACTTGTGAATCCAACCACCTTTTAAAGAGCCACATCCTTTATTTCACCACTTCACCAGCATTTAATGCAGGCCTTCTGGAGTATCAGAGACAAGTTTAAAAAGAATGAACACGATCCAGTGAAATGAGGGAATTCCAAGGTAAGGATGACCCTGCATCCTTATCCACACCACTCACAAATATCCACAGCCACGTGGCAAATCTTTACACTACGGGGTTTCTGCCATAACTTCATCACTTCTGAATATCTGGCCTAGGAATTTTACTGTTTGACAACTGCCTAAAGTCTAAAGCTCTGCCACCAACTCCCAGCTCTGAGTGTTACTCTCAAACAGATGCCTGGTTTGTCAAATAAATATTTATCAAACTCACAATGTTCTCTCTCACTATAAATGTTCTACCTTTTTAATGCCTGCCCTAATTCAAATAAGCATGACTAACACTTGAATTCCTCAAGCAAGCCCTTACACCATCCCTCCAAACCTAGATCCTCCAGGCTTTTAGGCAAATAAAAATCACTCAAGTATTACTTTCCAAGGAACAGATCTTTCGAAATACCAGAAGTGGTTTGAGGGTTCACAATATAGCGTAGTATCTGCTTGGGCACAGAACCAGCCAATAAATCCATTCCTGTTTGGTTAGTGGGGAACTTGACCATAGCACTATAGTAGGAAAGCAGGGATAGGAGAGGTTTGGGTGGTGAAGGAAAGAGCGACTTCAATATCGTGACCAAAAAATTAAAAGAGGTGGAACAAAAGAACAATATCATAACAGCTTCAATTCTCATACTGTGTTGCCATTGAAAAATCTCAGGACATGCCCACCAGTTTTACATCATGAGATAAATCTAGTTTTCTTTAGAGCTATGGGTAGAAATTCCATGATAGCAGTAAAACGTTTGCTGTTGAACCCACCAGAACTCGTATTTTTGTACTGTGTGTCCGTATCCACACAAGAAAACGTTTAACCTGGATAAAGGAAAAAAGCAAGTTTACTTTTCCCATAGAAATACTGATGAAGTAACTGAACCTAAGCATTAAATGCAGCACTGATGACTAAAATTCAGTGCGAGGTTCCATTTTCATTAAGCTTACTACAAGGAAACAGATAAATGAGCCTGAAATAAAAATAAACTCCAATCTAATGCTACCACTCAATCTAATTACTAAAATTAACAGATACACAAATTATAAAACCAGAAAAAGGCCACACAGGCAGAAAAGAATGCAATTACTACTATGCAGTTACAAAGAGCATTAACACAAACGTGCTAGTTATTACAGCATGACAACTAAATATCCATAGGTGCACTGGTTATAGCATTAGAAAAGAGAATGCTGAAGACATGGCTAAGATATTCCCCTCAGGAGGTATCCCCCAGAATACAGATGGAGGTTTTACTTGGAATAATCTTCCTTACTGAGAAATATAATACAGATTTAAAGATAGCAGTCAACAGTGTTAGTCATGATTTATGTATGTTCCTAGTAAAAAGGAATGCAATGAAAAGACAAAACTCCTCAAGAGCAGAATTCCGAGAATCGTGACGTTAGTTATGGCAGCAGTGGCTTTAGGTGGGCACAACCACACCTTTGTCAGGGCAGCCCACTAGACCTATAACAGACACACTGTTAACCCCCCTCCTTGCCCAAAGGTGAAGAGGAAGGGCCTTTCAGTACTTAAAGGGGCCTGTCAGAAAGATGGGGACAGACCTTTTAGCAGGAGCTGTTGGGACAGGACAAGGAGTGATGCTTTTAAATAAAAAGAGGGAGATTTAGACTAGAGAGAAAGACATTTTTTACACAGAGGGTTGTGGGACCCTGGCCCAGGCTGCTCTGAGAGGTGGTCAGTGCCACATCCCTGGAACTATTCCAGGTTGGTCAGGGCTCTGAGCAACCTGCTCTAACTGCAGATGTCCCTGCTCCCTGCAGGAGGGATGAACAAGATGACTTGTCCCTTTCAACCCAAACCACTCCATGATTCTGTGGAATAAGGGAAAGAGGCTTAGCAACTAGAAGAGGAAACTAGAATGGCTTTCATAAAAATTATTTTTAAAAATGGAATATATATAAATATATACAACACCAGTACCAAACCCAACACCCCCTGATGGCAATTACATCACTGTCACCACTGATGCTGTGGAGCAAGCACTGGGGAGAGTCCCGGACTGGGCCCAGTGACAGATGAGAATTGTGTTCAGGAGCTGGAATCTGGTATCAGATTCAGGATCGAAAGCAGAACAGAGTCCTCCTCAGATGCTGTCCAGTGAAGAAACAAGGAAGAAGCCAGAAGAGCTGAGCCAGGCTTGACCCTCCTGATCCCTCCACTTTATACTGAATATGACATCTATGGGCTGGAATCTCTTGTTGGTCGGTTTGGGGTCACCTGTCCTGTTCACTCCTCCCTGCAGGTGCCACCTTTTACTTACTACACCTCCAACATGGTGGGCAAAATCCAGCAGTGGCCTTGGTTTGCACACCAGTCCTTGGTAGTAACTCTAACCATGGGGTGTTATCACTGCCAGAAGCAGCCAGTGCTGGGAAAACAGGCTGCTAACTCCAAAAAGTGAAGTAAGTTAGAAGAACTGAGTTGAAAAGTAAAAACATTCAACAGAATCAGCTCTGTTCTCACTCAAACCAGGACACTTTAATACAAGCCACACTACCAAATACAGCAATAGTTCAGAGGAAGAACTGAGCTCAAAGAATGTCCTTCCCCCAACATCAAAGCTCTAATATTACACGATCATTCCAGTGCAAGGAAGATCATAATTGACGGGTGTCGCGTGACCAACCCTCACAGGCACAGACCGTTCAGCCAAAAGCGCCTTTGCAGGTGAACTGCCAGCTTCAGATGAATTCTTCTCCCAGCATGCCCATACACATCCTCTTCCATCTGCAACATCCTCCCACCACCACCCATCACTCCCCCGCAGCGAGCAGCCTGCTGGTGAAGTAACGCTCACGTCCAGCACCTCACAGGCCAGGAGCGACAGCACAGGGGAGCAGGCTGCCGCTGCTGGAGAGGTTCCCTCGGCCCTTAAGGGCACCTCGGCAGCACAAGGGCTGCCAGAGTGCTCTGGATTATGTTCTACCTGCACCAAAAATCGGAAGAAACACTTAGCAGTGGGTTTTTACACTCCCAGTGGAATCATGAAAAGATGAAGTGGTGTTTACACAAGTTATTGTCAGATCTTTCAAAGAGCCAACACCTTCACAAGCTTCCTTAACATTAAATTCCAAAAAACTCTGAGTTTCCTGAAATTTTCTACATCACCCCACCATCTACATAAATACTAATTTTCTCATGGCAGTAAATAATGAATGATGCTCAAGAATCACAGAAGTGATGCAGTTTTAAACATTTCACCCTTTCAGCCTGGCACTTCAGCCTTTCATTAGTCACCCATCTTCTCATACGCTCAGAATAGTCACAGATCTGCACACGTGTGAAAACACTGGATTCATTAGTAGAGCTTCCACTCCCCACAACAGCTTTCAGAACACTAAAGGGATCTCTTAATTTGCTCAAGAACCTTAATTTTGCATTTTAAGCAGAGTTATGGTCAACAACGGGGACAAAATGATCTTATAATCCCTCACAAAGTCCAGAACTAAAGAAATCCTTTGAGATCCTTCCATACAATGGAAGGGGATTCTTTTTTTCTAGTAAACATTGAAACCAGCATCTACATCCATTACAAAACAGTTATTCTATTCCAAATTGCTAAAAAACCTAGTCTGAAATCTGAAGAACTCAATCTGACAGACTGGTGAACTTCAAAAACACAGTTCCTGATTTCATACAGAAAACAGCAACACTGAGAAGTGTTCTCCCTTTTGTGCTCCGAACAACATCCTGAGCTTACTGTGGGAGCTTTTCATAATTGCAAACAAAATCTGAGTGAAAATTTGGGATGTAGAAACAAGAATGCATTTTCAACATTTTAAGACTAGAGCACAATGCTGAATTTAAGGTGTGGGAGGGCTTATCAAGACCAGTTTGAACCAGTCCATTGTCACTGCACTGTAAAACAGAAATCTATTCCAATACTTTGAGATTTTAACTACAGACAAACAGCAAGTATTTAATTCTGAAGGAATATTTTAGAATTTTTCCTGTAGTTACAGTGCTGTGGTATGTTCTGGGAGACATTCAAGATTTCCATCATTGTTCACCTGAACAGGAAACCTGTACAGGATATAGAAAATGCAGGCAGTTCCAGAAAGCTCAGAGTTAAGCCTCTGAAACATACAATCGTTCAGTCTTATGTTTGTTCATGTACTCAGAAATACACTTCAATAAGGAGGACTTGAGAAAAAAACCAAACAAAATGCACACAAACAACCAAAATGCAAACAAACAAACAAAAATATACGTGAAAACAAAACAAATAAACAAAACCAACAAACTAACAAAACCCAGTTGGGGTTATTTGTAAGCAGAGAGATATTAGAAAAACCTTTTAAAAGTTTTATATTATAAAAAATAAACCAAGATATTGTCAGCATATACCATATATAGTACAACAAGACAGAGTTTAGGTCTTCAGAACCATTCTTAGTGCACTGAAGTAAATTAGACCAAGCAGATATTTCAGGAAAAAAAAGGCTGCCAGAGATATCAGAGTCAGACAAGGCGTTATGGAGCACCAAAGGAGCCCCTGACGTTGGGTGTGCAAAGGCAGGAGATGAACCTGCCCCGCTCTCGGCTCCCAGGGACGGGGTTTATGGAGATTCCCCCTCCCAGTCAAAGCCCCGCACCACACGAACCCCCGCACCACCTCAATTTCACAGCAAACCTTGACAGTTAGGTCACAGTAGCAACCCAAGACCAGCCTGCGAGTCCCCTGGACACGGCCGCGGTGCTGTCCGCGCAGGTACCCCCGGCAGCCCCAGGCCCGCCCCACCCCGGCCCGCCCTCAGCCGCCACCTCTACCCTGCGTCTCCCCCCTCCCAAGCAGCGGCACCTCGGGCGCCTCCTGCTCCCGGCCCAGCTGCCGCCACCGCCGCCACCACGCCCTGTCCTACCCGTCCCAGCTGCCACCGCCACCACCGCGCCCTGTCCTACCCGTCCCTATCACCACCACATCAAACTCCGACGGCAGGTTGTCCGCCATCTTGGGAGGAGCAGCGTCATGTGGCTGCCGCTGGCGGAAATGGTAACTCCCGCCCGCTGAGACTTCCGGCTGCCGCGAGGGCGCGGGGGCTGCTGGGAGATGCTGTTCCAGGCTCAGGGCGAGTTTCCCGCCCAACGGGAACCGCGGGGTGGCCGAATGCTGGGGCTACGGGGGTCACCGCGGCCACGCTCCCCGGGGAAAAGGCCGCTCTAGGCAGGAAGCTTTTCACCGGGGCTCCCTGCTGGGGCTTCATTCCTACGGCGGCCTCACCGGCACCGCCCTTCACGGCCCATCTGTAAGGGAAGGGCGAAGCAAGAGGCTCGGCGGCCGCCGATCCCAGGCCGGGAGCTGCCGGCGGGACCCACCCGCCGCTCCTTCAGTCGCATCACCCACCCCCTTTCACACCCACCTCGTTTTCTGCTGATCCGGAGAATGAGCCCTTACGTTGGGCACAGGAGTACTGTGGGAAACGGCCCCTAGCACCCCCGGGTCCGCTTGGGAGACGCGGGACGGCATTCCACCCACTTGCTTAAAAAGCATAATACTTAAACATCCATGTTTTTGGTACAGTTGATGTGTCCGTTCCACTGAAGTTTCGTGGGTGACCGCTTTTTCTTCAGTAAGTCACAATAGGTTTCCTTTCTCTTACCTCCCCGTGCGGATGCAGTGTTGCCAAAGCTGTTTCTATTGTTTGTTCCAGCTCGCTGATCGCTGCACTTTACCAATTTAGCCAACAAAGTATTTCCCTGAGCCATTCTAAAACTTCCCACGTGGTAATTTCTTTCTGTTATCCACCATGTTGAAGAAAAAAAGTGTATTAATTCATCTATTTCAGGTCATCAATCCCGTGTCCTTCCTTATTAATTATCAGCCATATTAGATGTTGGGTTGTCCTTCATTCTCTGTGTTTAGAAACGTCCCTATTTTTCTCAACCCATCAATTAACTTTATTCTGAAGCAGAAAGTCAGACATAGTCTTGCTCGGCCTCTTCCTTCACCTTACAAAGAAATGAAGAGGGAATTGGGTCAAAACCAGAATCTTTCAGAGTAGCCCTCTCTGTGTTACCAGTCTGACTGAAAGAATAGCAAAAATAAAGAGACATACTGGAAAATACAGCAACGTAGGCGAAATGACCTTGCACAGAAAAGCTGTGCCAGAATACACTGGAAACGTCTAGAAAGTTTTGCTTTTTATTTTGCATTTAATGGCTTATATAGCTTTAAACTAATCTCTTAATATTATTCATTGTGTCTGATGATATTAAAGTCTTAACACCTTAAATCAATAATAACAATAAACCAGCTAGCAGCCTGTTAACACCTATTACAAGCTCCTTATTCACATAGCTAAAGAATAGTGAAAATAGTATAAAGTGACTAATGGAAACCAGAGCCCACCTCAGCCCTGCGGGACTGCCAGACGTGCTAGAACACAGTCCAGCACAGAAAATAGTCTAGCAGGAAACATCAAACAAAGCAAGAACAAAAAAATACACCGATTTAAACTATTTGATTACCACGCTGAGAAATATTTAACAGAGAAAATTAGTAGTTATGGATTCAGAGATAAAAGTAGTAAGAGCAGGTCATATGTTCCTTATATTTATGCTTTCAGCTGCCCCACAAAGATTTAAAATTCACTCCATTCTGCAGCTCCCATAGTGTAATTCTGTTAATGAAGCTGTCATTTCTACTTTTTAACCTCCAACAACAGAAATTTAGCCACAGAATTCTCACAATGCTGGATCATCCTGACCTAAATGTCTTGAGTTGAGGAACAAAGCATCACTATATTGGTTAGATCAGATCAGACACGTTCTCTGTGCACATCCTTTTCTTACTGAGGGAGAGCATACTCATGAAAATATAATTACATTGTGAAACCCTTTTGTTACTGTTTAGTATAATTCCAGGGCTGCACTAGAACAGAGCGATTTCACCGTCAATGTCTTACTGTTTCTCAAGTGCTGAAGTATTTCTCCCACCACAACATGCTGTTGTTTGGTGCTGTGAGTTCCTCTTAGCTTCATTCATGAGATGCAATCAGTGCAGTCCTGTTTCGTGATGACAGTCATTACTCACTGGACCAGAAATTCTTCTTAGTATTATTTATTTGACCAAAAAAAAAAAAAAAAAAGATTATTCAGGATCTTTAACTGCATGGCTTGTCAGCCCAATACAACAAGAAACTATTTATCTGGACTTTACAGTTTTAATACCAGCAATCGTGGAAGTAAACTATGTAAGTATGAGTAATTTTTATGAGAATTTCACAGACCTTGAGAAAATGTCTTCCCATGTTTTTCTCTTTAGCTATTTAATTGCAATGTCATAGTAACAGAAAGCAGCATACCCAATTCTGCATGGATGAATAAGCACATTCAATAAAGAAGATTTAACAGAGTAAATCAAACACTGGATTAAACATTTTCTGCATAACAGACCACAAAATGGGCATTCATTTTACCAATAGATCCTCTACATTAGAAACAAATAGAAATGCACACCGACGTAATTAAACTGAACATCCTGTGGCCTGATTACAGAATTTCCCTATATTTTGTTAAACTAGGTCTCATCAATTAGAATTGCCAAAATGCGTTCAGAAATGCATCCTGCCAAGACTGAATGTCATTTTTTTTTAACCATTTGTATTAAATACATTTGTTTTCCTATGTTTTGTGAAAGAATTCACAATCCTATACATTCATACAACAGTTTTAGCAGGAGGAGTTCAGAAAGACGCCGCAAAGATGGATTTTCTGATTCCACTTTTGGTAGTTCTAAATACTTTTTATGTAAGAAACCTTTCCTAGTTTGATTTCAAGGAGAACGTCTCTCTTAAATAAAAAGATGGGGTTTTGCTTTATAACTTTTTATTTGGGATTTTCACAGATTCATAGAACCACCTATGTTACTTCAAAGTCTGCGTGGCTAGTATCTTTATCAAAATACTTTTCATAAATACAGTAACCTTAGCAAAACCCCATAAACTGTGTGTTTGTATTATCCCAAGTAGAAACACTGAAGCCCAAGAAAAAAAATTAGGAAGAATCAGCATTAGAATTCTGGGGTCTCTAGTCATCTCAAGGTCTAGTCTCAGGTCACTTGATCGAGTATTTCTTCCTCCAAAAACAAGCAGCAAATACGAAGTATTTGCTATGAAGAATTTTTTTTTTTTTTTCAAAGTTACGTAGTCTCTATCCTACAGTGACTTCACGTGTGAAATCTCATTATTCATTCTATTATTCACTCAACAGATACAGAATTTAATTCTACTTGAGTACCAGTTTGAATAAGGATCAGCAGCAGGATCGGGCCTATTAGCTGCTTGAAACATCTATTGAATAACCTGATTTATCCCAACTAAATGGCTCATTAGTTCAGGCAGCAAGAAAATGTTTGTGTGTTGCTGAAGTTATGCATGGTTGTCATATAGAGTTTGCTGTTACGCAAGTGTCAGTCACTCAAGCGTGCACAGACGAGATTGTTCATTAACTACAGAAACAGCCACTCTACATTCAAGCATGTTTGTAAAGAAATCACTTGTTTTCACATTTATTCTAAGCTCTGATCCACTTTTATTCTGACTACTTCTTTGCTACCACTGACTGATTTTCTCTTTCTTCTTGTGGCTTGCAGCGGTCCATCCCAGTCATGCCCAGAAACCATATTATTTGTGGTTTATTAGTGGCATTAGACCCAATTTCTCAATCATATGGAGACACTTGATTCCCATGGATGGTAAGAATATTCCTTTGATACAGTAATCTTGGCCTGGGTAGATCAGCGAGCTAAACAAATTTAAACCCACCTCCCCCAGTAATAAAATCCACATTCTCTACCTAAGGAACACTGAAACTAATTTTGAAGTTGCCTTGGTGATTAGTAAGATGTGAGTAAATTACAGGATCGTTTAGAGAGATGGGGAAAGAGAATTACATTTCACTCTACTGTAAGCATGCGAGTCAAGAAGTGTAGTTTTCCAGTCTTTAGTTAACAATAGTCTGCAAAAATTCTGGAAGTCTCTCACTGCAGTCAAAACTTTCTTGTACAAAGTGAGCACAGAGGAGGATCTTAGCTTTGATCAGGCTGCTCTGCCCAGCCCAACAGGCAGAATATGGAAGGAAAGCTCCACTACAGCTTTGTTACATATCGCCCGTGAGTTTTATAGGCTTCCTAAAACTAGAGATGTGCGGGATGAAGGGGATCATCTTCGCAGTAGCCCAAAAGTGCTGCTATTTTGTATGCTACAGACTAATTTTTAAGGCTCAGAATAGCTGATGAACCAAGGGTGATCACTAATATGTGGCTGTGTTTATTGCTCGTCTCTTAGAGACGTGTGGAGGAAAACTTACTTGAGGAATTGGAGACCTGGAGAACTACTGGTAGTAGAATCAGACTGCATCTCAATTTATATTGACCTAAACCCATCTTATTAGTGCATTATATGTTGCAATATATGGTGTCAGCTCAGTTTTCTGTTTGCTTAGATTACTTCTCCCAGTGGTCTGTAACGGGCTGAAATCATTTGGTTTAGCAGTTGAATTATTATTGCTCTTCTGTCAGAATAGGGTGGGTGTTTTTAAGCACTGAGGCATGTTTCTAAAACAGCTTTTTACTTTCCTAATTTTCATTCTGCATCTTTATTTTTCTTTTTTTTTTTTTTTTTTCTTGGCAACAAAATGTACTTTTAGGACTACTGAGATAGAGACGGAATGGTGTAAGTTATTTTTAAAGGACTGAAATAATGTCAATATAGTTAAGCAAAGGACTAAAACTTTTTCATACAAGTTCAGAAAAAAAAAATGGAGTTTGTGATTATGTTTTAGGTTTACACACTGTACATTCTTAAATGACTGTGTTCCTTTTCAGAAGTTTCCTTCACTTCCACAGTGGATTGAAAAGTGTTCTTTAACTAAGAGGTCCTTGAGAAGATACTGGTATTTCTGGCAGAAATCTGCATATCACTTTTTAACACTTTTATTTCAGACTTTACACTGTACATAGAATACCAGTTCTTTCTATTCAAGTGAATAAAAGAATATGAAACTTATCATCACTATGTCATCATCCTGTAAATAAAAATTTAAATGGTTCTTCAAAGTACTAGAACTCCCAAATGCGAGACTGGTCTGATAGCAAAGCCCAAAAATGTGATCTAAAAATGCTGTGAATTAGTGCAGGGTATGTTATTAGAGAAAGCAAGTAACAGAACTTGTATGTACTCAGGCATATGCTGTTGAACCTCACCTAAGCCAGTAAGGATTTAAATTAAAAACTGTTGTAGAATGGCTGCATTTTGCATATGTATCAAAGGATGTTTGTAGAGCTTAATTACATGTTCTAAGTGATAACCTGGCGGTTTAAAAATACTGTTTTCATAACCAATGTCTTCTGTTTCTTCTCCTCTGCTGAAAATGACATTGTTAGAACAAAAATTGATACCAATAACATCAGTAGAAATTGGGAAGAATTACTGAAATTGTGCCATGATAAACCAGGATGTTACAAAGCAGAGTTTAATGCAAGTCCATTATCTCTATATTCCAGCATCTGAAAGTCTTGGTCAGTTGTGGTATTTCAGAAATTCCCAGATTTATAGGACTGCTATATGTTGTGCAATAACTCAGGATTAGTAAGTATGGATGGGTGTGTCTAATGCTATTCAGTTATCGCCTTGTCTCATTTGCAGTAGAACTTGAAGCAGTTTTTATTGCATAGTAAGAAGTTTTCAGACTTGTGTTTTCAGGGTTTAGGAAAAATATCCCTTTTCCAAGACATCTGGAGACTGTCACTTATGTAAGAAAGTGATCTCTTTTCTCTGGGAATATTCCTGTTCTTTTATATATTGTGTTTCTTTATTCATCTCTTTGACTTGTAGCCAATTGATGAATACGGATTCTTTAACCATTAGGGCACAGTCGTACTTCATTATAGTCAACAGAAGTTTTACCATGCAAAGTTCAGCCTCTACCTCATGATCTTTTCTGATTGATTAGCAAATGATAATTACAGTTAAAGGTGAAATGTATATTGCTTGAAACATGACATAGGAGTAATTATCTCATGTCACTGTGTATACGTATATAGAAGTGTGCCCATACAAATACTGAAAAAACAGCACTTGGGCTGGGAGGTGGATAATATGGCATGTGAAGCAAAAAAATCCCCAACCAACCACCCGCAGAGTGAAGGCTGTAGTTCCTTATCTAGGAGAATGCCAACTGCAAGATTCTAGTGTATTTTTTTATTTCAAGAGTGGTATTTTCTGGTCTTGAAAATCATAAATGACACGGCTGAAAAGAGAGGATAACCCAAGACTTTTCAGTTCTGAAACTGATAAAGCTCCCTTAGGCAACTCACCATAAATATTATCATATAATTAAAAGAGTTTAAAGTAGTCCATAAAGCTAAGTGAATTGATGTGTCTCATATGCAGTATTTTTACCTAGACTTCACCAGAGAAACCATAAACAAAAGACTATAAAGGCCTCAGATGAAATGAGTTCTTGCAAGCTTGGATTCTTGTGAAGACACAGTTATCACCAAGGACTCAAACACGAAACTGTATCCAAGAGACACCTAAAAGTTAGGAGTGAATAGCGGTGAGGGAGCGATTTTCTGGTAAAGCAAGCTCTCAGTGATAACAGTGAGTTAAAAAAATGAAAGTATAACAACTACGTTGGAAATGATGCGAGCAGATTAATGAAAATGATAAAGCAAACATTATTCTCGCTTTGAGGAAGACTGTGTTTGAGGCTGAATTTGTCACAGTTCCAGTGTGCTGGGCTTGTCAGTGCTCTGCTTGGAGCTCTGCATTTAGAGCAGAGATTTAGTTCAGGCTTTACAGTTGCAGTGGTGAGCACTTGTTAATATTATCTGAGGGTATGTAGTGTCAGTGGAGGAGCTGCCAGACTCTCCCTCTTGAAGGGCATATATGAAAATCTGACATTTGTAGAGGGTGATTTTGGGTGAAATTTTAGTTGTAAATGCTGTGACTACAAAGCAAGCCACCAGCTTCTGCAGCCATCGATTTTGTTCATGAGAAACAGGAATATGTGTGATCACTTCTTATTTTTAGTAAGTACATTTACTAAAGCCATATACAGTAAAGGATTTCCCTCACAACATTCAATGAAGTTTTGCATTTAAAATACTCTCTTTGGGATTTTAAAGCCAGAGAGTAGCAGTAGCAGTCCACCAAAATCTTTAGGAAATTTGCAATGAGATTAAGCTCAGCTTGCCTCCCAGAAATGCAAATACAACTTGAAGAAGTTTTGTGCTGGTGCCAGACTTTATGTAGCGATGCTTTTGAGAAATCAGAAAGGACACTCACGATTTACCATCTATTTTTCATTAATCCAAACATAGGACACTCCACTGAAATGCTAACTTTTCTTGTGCAGAAAATAAGACATCTTATTAAACTTTAATTAAATTGTATATGTCTAGGAAAGGAATGTTCCTACTGTAAACATTATGTGGGTCAGCTATATGAAAGTATTTAGTGTTTTGTTTTTTTTTTTTAACATGTTAACATTTTAATCTGTTTTCAGGGGCCAATGCAATTGAGCATTCCAGCATATCTGCAACTGGAATTTCAAGGCAATTGCCGTGGTGTTAACGTGTTCTTACGCATCCCTAGAGTGATAATGTACAAAATTAAACCAACAGGAGCTCAAATCTGGTCATAGTCTGAGTGAGAACTTCAGGTTTGAATGTAATAAATAATGCATGATGCTAAATAGAAGACTTCTTTGTTGTTGTTTTAGTCTTAGCATCATCTTTAGGGTAGGATCTGGGCTCGGTGATTGTCAGTCTTAGCAGACATTTGCAGCATAGATCCATGCAATACATACAACCCAGTTCTTCCATAACGTGATTTCTCCAGGAGCAGAACAGCTGATTGTTCCCCAACGTCTGATGGTTCCTAGAACTATAACCAGCTCTCTCAGAGCACTTTTGCATCACAGACTCTCTAAGGGGAGGGAGGAAGACTCTGAGCCATTAGACTAGACTTCTGCTGTGTGCCTAAAATGACTCAGAAACTCTAGAGCAGAACTGATGGGAGCACAATGTTCACTCCCCTTTTTTGTATCTACTTAGCACCTTATGACTGGCACTGCCTCCTCTGTTTGATTAAGTAAATAAAAGGAAAGAATAGGCCACAGCTCCTCACATTCTGAGGGTGCTATCTGAATATTAATTCTGTTTAGCTTATATAGACCCTTACATCGACCCTTCAGTTAAGCCAAAGGCAGATTTTTTTCCCCCACTTCAGAAGAATTCTACGCCCCTGTAAATGTTGAGGCAGATTATTAGGGAGATTTGCAAGAATAACTACTTAAAATGGCCACATTCATTTTAAAGAAAAGAAATATAATTGGTATTTGCACAGAGGAAAATGGATGAATTTAAATTTTGGTTGATTATAATTATTGTCATCATAATCATCATCATTATCTTTGTATGTCTAAATGACTGATTCAAAGAAGAATTTTAACACATTTCACATGTCAGTGCAATTCTTTTCTGGTTTGTGCTTTAGTGCTTGGGGTTTTTCATTTTGCTTTTTTCAGTCTGAACTTTTCGTGGAAGCTATTGTAATCTTTTTTAAACAGTGGAAAAGGGTTTCAAAAGAAGTCAGATCTAGAAGCGTTACATCTGTACTTTTTAATTTTTTTCAGGAAAATATAATCAAACTGTACAGAACAACTGCTACGTGGATACCGTGCGATGGCACTTCAAAATGTTAAGAAAGAGATGCTAAAGTGTGAGGTTCTGGCTGAGTCTGGACTGTTTGAGCAGATAAGGGCTCTTAAACAGAGGTAGTAACCAGACAGATCAGTAGGTGAACTAACTGCAGTGGTAGTGTATTCAGATGGAGATACCATTCCAAAACTCTGTTAATAAATTGGAACTGCACATAGACATTGTGCTCCTAAAGATGTTCAAGGTTACTAAGAAATTTGTGGTTTAGTATGATGTATATTGATAGAGCTGATATTTCATTATGTATTTTGTGGTGGTGTTGTGACAGTAAGAAGTGGGCATTCTGCTAGGGATTCTATATTGTCTGAGTTTATCCGTATTGACAATTACCAAGAGTTCAGATCCACAACTAAATCTGCAGGTGAAAGCAGTTTCTTTTTCACTGAGTTTATATCAAGCAATCAAAACAGAGATGAGCAATCGAGACTACAAAGGTCTTATACTGTGCACAGCAAAATAAATATGAATTTTGTAATTCCTATTTCCCCAATAACTTTGAAATGACTGTGAAAAGCATGTACTTTGCAACAGAGGGATCATCATAGCTGGTGTTCATACAATTCTCAGTACTTGGCATCCTCAAAAACCAGCACTTTCTTTCCTCATAACTTAATCTCTAGTGTTAATTGATTTTATTGGTTCTTTTACCCTTTAAACCGTTGTTAACATGGACAGAAAAAAGCTCTTCCAAACTAAAGCTTATCTCCCTAGCACTAAATAGAGCAACAAATCTCATTCTGAGCTGTCTTACATCACCAAGCTCCACAGCAAAGTTTTCCATTGTCTATTACATAATGGCCTGTATGGGTAGTCTCTTCCATAAGGACTAGTAAGCCAAGTGTTAAAATCTTCTTTCTGACCAAGGTTACTGTCACTCATGAAAACAATTGCTCCCTGCAGTCTTGCAGGGGGCAGAGTTTCCTGATAGTCTGTTTTCAGATGGTTTCCTGCATGGCAAGGAATTCCCTAAATAGGAATAGGGAAGATCTGTTCTAGCGGAAGCCTTGTTTGCCTTTGTTAAATTAAGTTATGGTGTCTTCATTTATTATTTCCTTGGGATAAATACAAGTATATTTGTGGCACTGCACAGAAAGGCAGGAGCAACTTCTAAAAAACATGCTTTGAGCTGTAAATTTTCACAGAATAGATACCACTGTCCAAGACAGGGACAGAGTAAGAGGTAACCTCTTGTGAGGCTTTCCCTGAACAGCCTGACAGTTGTCTAAGTTGCAGCATGGATACAGAAACCCTCTGCCCAAAAGACAGACCTTGGAGTTTTTAGAGAATTCTGTTTCCTCACTATGTGCAGGAATTTGAATTTTTAACATATACTTGCACTGCAAAATACTGGATTCGAGTAAGTTTATCTTAATGGAAAATATCTAGCAAACCCAGAATTCCTGGATAACTTCATGCATTGAAGTGACAACAGTATGTTCAATCAACATTAATTATTAAAATAGCAAAGAATATTGGTGTCTGAAGCTCATTCTTGCTCTCTCACTTATAAGTAAAAATATTTTTTTGGATTCTCAACATTTTTCTCTCATTCTTTTGCTTATACCCTTACTTGGAGATTGAACAATATCTGAAATATAAAAGAACTCACAGTCCCCAAATACTTTTTTATTATTATTATTGAAAAGTATACCCTACTTTTACATTTTAGGAAAAAAAAAAATCAGTTCCAAAGTAATATATATAGTTTAATATGGATTAAACTATGCTCTGTTTTGTATTCATAGATTTTGTGGAAAAATACAGAGGATATAATCATAGTATATTTAAAATAATGGTGGGTATAACCTAATTAAATGCTAACACAGTCCTCTAGAAAAAAATCTGAAGAAATTTATTTGCTTTATAGTCTTCCTCAGTGCAAAATACCATAAAATTCAGGGCATTGTAATACTAATGAAAGATGATATCAGTAGTGGTGGCACTGAAAGATTTCAGCATTATAAATATGGGTAAGGATAATTTTTAGAAGCTCAAACTACAGGAGGGTTGTGCATTAAATAACAATGATCACAGGTATTTCAACCTGTACTTTTAACTCATAGCCACATCATCCTTATGCCTCCCCAAGTCACCAGCAATTCCATCAGGAAGTTAATGAAGTTTAAGTATATAAAGCCAGTTTTACGTAAGATCACATATTTCTTTGTAAGTTATCAATGTATGTCACACCAACTGTGCTGTGGAAGTAAGAAAGAGAAAAAAAAAAAAAGTAGGGAAAGTCAGTAATGTCTCCCAAAGATGATGAGAGACACTTATTTTTCACTACTGTTTTTCGCTTTATCCAAAAACCCACAGAACATACTGAGAATGATTTTGAGACACAGAAGATAGGTCAGGTTAAACCCAAAAACTGCTCTTACATAACTGATCCTGATCACACCCCATATTTTTTTGACTGAGATTGAGAGAGATGGATTCAGACTCTCCAGACCACGCTTCTTTAATGGTGGTGAAACAGCAGAATGAGTGCCGGGTGAGGCCTTTCCCTCCACTTCCCCCTCTCGCTAGTTGCATGTACTTTTATACACACACACACACACACACACACAAAAAAAAAAAAAGCAAGCATCAGGTTCACTGTAATTTCTTTCAACCTCCTTCAGAGTTGTGAAAAAGTCCGAGCAAGAGTTTGCAGACAGTGACAGTAAGGCTGCAGGACCAGGATAACTCCTTTGGGAGTTGAAAATAGATGAGAATTCTGAAGGAAAGGCTTTCACAAAATCAGGAGCTGGTAGTTGTAAAGATTACTGGTCATAACTTCCCTATACATCCTAGACTGTCTTCTAAAGAGTGATTTAGGATTTTTGTTCTTCTGTGGGAGAGGGAGGCAGAACATCCTGGACTCTGCCAATTACAGACAGTATTCCAAATGAAAGTATTTACAAATCTGTTGATTTGCATTCTACATGAAATGTCTCTAACCTTCTCGGGCTTGTGGCTTAAGGATCAAAGAGTCAAAAAGGGCTTGTATTACCTGAGCCAGTTTGGACCAGTTGCATTGATTTTTACTCACAACTCCAGGCTGATTTGAGTAAGAAATGGCAGCATAGATTGGTATTACGGTTTGGTTTTCAGAGGAAATGTAGTATTTTGAAGGCTTGTAGCGAAAGGACAAGGGGCAGTGGTTTTAAATTAGAAAAGAGTAGATTTAGATTGGATGTAAGGAAGAAGTTCTTTACCATGAGGGTGGTGGAGCACTGGAACAGGTTGCCCAGAGAGGTGGTTGAGGCCCCATCCCTGGAGGCATTCAAGGTGAGGCTCGACGAGGCTCTGAGCAACCTGCTATAGCTGAGGATATCCCTGCTCTCACCAGGGGCTTGGACTAGATGACCTCTGGAGGTCCCTTCCAACCCAGACATTTCTATGTTTCTATGAGTTTAAAAGGCAGTATCATGGAATTGATGTACAATGCAGAATACCCATTGATGCCAATTTCTGTCAGTAAGATTTCTATCATTGGAAGATAGTAAAACTTTAAAAAGTCTGGTAGTATCTGAGGCAAAAATACCATTCACTTCCATGGAAACAGAAGCAGGCCCAAGTTCTGAATGCTAAAATATTCTCTGTGTCATGAAGTATTAAAATTGCTATTATTTTGTTACTGGTTTAGATATAAAACTATCAAAATATCTATGGAATTTTAAAATATGGTAATTTCTTTGTATTTATTCTTATGCTTATAAAAGATATGTGCTCCTGAATGATGTAAATCAATTATCCCTGTATGTGTGAAATGCTGTAACAAGATCAATGAGACCTGAACACAAGGAGGCATCTTAGGATAACAGCTGCGGATACGCGTGTTCGGGGAAAAAACAAACAACTGAATACACACCGCTCACCCTTACGCTTCTCTTCCCCCCTACCCCTGGAAAATCCCTGCCATTATCCTTTCCAATTCCTAAGTGCCTTTAAAGAAAACTAAATAAGAGCAGATAGAAATCCATGCATAGGTACCAGCAATGTACAATAAATGGTCACTCAGAGCCAAGGTAGAGTGAATGCTTTGCATTCAGTTTTCAAATTTGGTTTTGATGGCACTTAATGGTCGGCGGATACTTCCAGCCGAGTGCTCTATAGTTAATGGCTCTATGGAAATCTGCAGCTACGGATCTGTACTGGCTAAAATACATAGTGGGTTTAAGGATGAGCTCGAGATAATTACTTTCACAATATTAATAATTCTGCCAGTTGGGTTTCCACAAAGTACATTCAATAAAATACTAAAAATAATTATTCAATAAATCAATTACATTTTTGACTGAGGCTGTATTAGCTCTAAATTGTTTTCTCATTGATAAAATGTTTATGAAAACCTATTTTCATGGAAACGACTCTTTAGATTTTTATTGGAAAATGCTTTGCAGTTAAGCAGAAGATGGGAGAATTAATGAAAGGTCCACACGAGCCTTATACATTAAAAAAAAAAACAAACATAAAAAACCTTTTTATTGTTGCTTGGAGTATAATGTCCATGCTTACAAATGCCAAAAAAATGTAAAGAAAAAATTAAATACCTTCTTATCCCACTAGATGGTGGTGCCTTCAGATTAGGGTTGAGATGCTCAAACAGACAGTACAGGAAAACTTTTGCTTTGTTTAGCTGACCTGTAAATACAGCCAGCGAGAGATGAGGTTAATCTTGTTCCTCCGGGGATATTAACAAGCATTCAGGTATAATGACTTACTATTTCTGAGTTCATAGTATTGTGTTCCTAGGAGTTTGCTCTAAAGTGTGTTTTAACTTCAGTGCACATCTCATAGTATTAATTTTTCTTCCTGAAGAAGAAGAAAAGGTGCAGACCACATTGAACCTTAATGATGATTGTATCTCATGTAATACAGCCTTTTCTTACTAAAGGTCCAGGCATTGCAATTTTACTGCCCTCTATCCTCAACAAAATCAAAATCCAGATTAAAGCAGCAAATCATTAGCAACAACTGCATCTCATGTTCATGTATTTCACTGAAATGATCTTAAAAGTACTACTCACATTTTTATACAGCAAACATACTACTTGCTTTAAGGAGAAAGATATTTGCACATCATTTAGCCAAAATGTGACAGTGTCTAAACATTGAAGGGCACATCTCTTCAGTTCTTGCAGTCGAGTGAAAATTTAACAAGAAAAGTAGATGGGATCTCGCTTGAGAGAGTGTTCTTGTGCTTTAACTTTCTCAGGTTCCTATAGAAGATGGTCAAATCCTTCACGCCTCGAGTAAAGCTTGAACTGTTGGGTTTGGGGCCGATCCTGGAACTGGAGGGCTTGTCTCAAAGGCTGTGTCTGTTGAAGACTGTCCCAAGAGTAGGCTCAAAATCACACTCAACTGTTGTGCAGGGAGGAAGCCTTACAAAGGCAGACTCCTGCTGAGCTGGAACGTGCTGTTAGAGCACCCGGAGTATTAAATGTATACCAGTTGTCAGCTGGACAGCTGTCAGTCAGACCCAGACAGGAGGTCCAAAGCAAGACCGGAGTTTCTTGTGTACGTGGTGAGCCATGTGAGGAACTCGCCGTCTGCACACGGATGCTCCAGAGAGCACTCTCCCAAAGTTGTGCAAAGACAGTGATCGGCTGAACGCTGTTTGTAAGACTTGCACTGGAAAGAATAGAATCATAGAATCGTTTAGGTTGGAAAAGACCTTTAAGATCATGGAGTCCAGCCAATAATAAAATAATTCTGAATTGTTTTCATTTTGCTTAAATATACATTGATAGTATGAAAAATTTCAGATGAAAATGAAAAGCTGTTTCACGGATGAAGAACTCTGGTAAGATAGACCCCAATATTAGACTGTCCAATTGTTCTTTAGAAAGATGGTGTAAATGGTACAGAAAAGTTCAGCATGTCCATAAGTGTCTTGCCAAAGACAGCATTAGTCAAGAATCCCAGACCTCTGTTGCAGTCCATAATTGTGTTGCTGTTGTGTATTTTGCTTCCCATCACCCTGCTGCCAGGTCATCACCCAATTTAGAATACCTAGAGTCACTTAATAGCCCTCTTTCCGGCACAGTTTGATTCGTGTTTATTTGCCACATGTTCCCTTCCATTCCTCCCATTCTACTCTCTCACTTTTCAGTTCCCATGTTTGCAGCACCTACTCCAGTTCCTACTTTGTTTTCAACTAAGGGACATCAGTATGAGCAGCATCAGAGTGCTGAAACATGTCGAATTAGCATGATTTCCAAGCAAAAACTGCAGACCAAATAGTCCAGATACTTCCATATAAGAAGATCACAATCAAAAAAAGCTTAATCTGTGATGGCTTAATGAGCACCTATCAGGGGAATTCCTTTGTATATGCAGTGGACAGGGGTAGAAGAATGGATCTAGAAATGGATGCTCAGTTCTTCTGTAGAGTGTTAATTATTGTGCACATTAGAATCTGCCCTGACTCTGTCAGGGAGAGCAGGTCCATTTCTTTCTGTCTCTGGAAAGATGGGTAGGATTTTCTGGAAGCCTGAAGAAGCCAAATTCACTCCACTCATTGTTGCTCAGTACCATTAGGGGCTGAAAAGCAGCATTTGCCAAGAGTGCAAGTTCCTTTATTTGATCTTTTTGACTGTATCAGTATAACTGCCAATCACAGGAAATACCTCTAATAACTCTTCCTTTTCCTTAATAAGGAATACCACATCTTTAAAACATTAGAAACAGATGTCACTGCATTACTTCACTGCTGATGTATGTAATAGAAATGACACACTAATTAATTTAATGCAGTATAAATGTACTGATTATTTATCATGGCTGACAATAAAATTATGAAAACATTCAATTACAATCAGTGGTAATTCATTATTTATTGATTCTGCATTATGCACACATTAATACAATACATTTAATTACATAAGAGAAGGAATCATTTTTCTATTGATACTTAGACATTTAGATTCATCCATTTTATTTCAAATCCTTGATGTTTAGGTGGGAAGTTTTAATCCACAATTCCAAAAAAAACCCTCTACTGAAATGTCAGAAATGAATTGAATACACACGTCAAGTACTAGTGCATCTAGAAAAATGTGGGCAATAAGAATGACATACTAATTTCTTCTCTAAGTCTCTTCTTTTGCTCACGTCAGTGGCCTACATCTGTTAATATAATCACAGTTACGCTTTCCCAAGTAAACCGAGGCATGAAACACTCAACTAGCAAAAAGTTAATAATGTTTTTTCTTCCTTTTCTAGCTTTTCCTCAGAATTAGCAATGCCAGTGGTTGGCACGTTCATGATATAAGCTCAAAGATCAGTAGGTAAGTTAAGAGCTTTTGATTGGGCCCTGGGTAATTATTTTGTTAAGGACTGGGAGAGTATCATTGTCACAAGCACTCCAGTCAGGCTGGAATTCAGAAAAAAAAAGGTGTTTTCTTTCCTTATGACCCAGGTGCGTTGTAAATGAATCTTTCACTTCTTTTTTCATCCTTCAGTTTGGGCCCACAGTGCCCTCTGACTTCAGAAGTCGATGTTCACATTTATCCCTCCCATTTATTTTAGTGAAGATCCAAGTTCTTCTAAAAAACAGCATTTTCTCCTGTAATCTACTCACATTGGACATACCTGTAACAAGTCTATAGGAAAAATTCTTGATAGAAAATAAATAATTGGGAATCTTTACATCACAATATCTATGGAATTACTTTTTTTTATTGTCCTACGTCCTGTTTGGCTACAGTAGACCAAGATAAACCACAAACATCACTATAGAGATTTCCAGTCTTCTAGAAACAAGATTGTAATTGTTATCATCATCATTATTATTATTATCATTATTAATAATAATAAATGCCCTACTGCTTCACTTAAAAAGCTGTTATCATTTCTTATCATTGCTTCCTCCTAGTCAATTGTGTCACCCATCATTTTCTCTGTAGGATCCCTCCGAGCCAGGAGCCACGTTGATGCCAGCTGGCAATAAGAACCAGAACACTGCTGACTGGTCCTGTCTGGAGTGACTGGGGCCTTCCTCTTGTCTCCTGTGTCGGAGAAGAGCTCTTTCACATTTCACTCCAATGGGGCATATGTAGCGATGATAAAAACAAAACCAAACAAGTATAACAGAACCTTTGCTTGACATTTTGCCATATAAACAGGCCCCATTTTTAGATGGGACTAACACACAACACGCCAATATTTGTAGAGCTGATGCTGTTAACAGAGTATTTTGCCCGTCAGTCTAAAAGGAACAAAAATAATGAAACTTTAATTAAAAAAAAATAATCTAAAATACTTATTTCAGCTACAGGGAGGTTTCCTAGTTTGTACACATTCAAATTGCATACTGCTGGACTCCATTCAAATAAACCATCTGGATACTTTATAACCGACAAGATATTACTGTATGATTGTTAGGCTCTAATAACTTTGTCTTGTCTTTAATAAAATTACAGAGAAATAATAATATTCACCGATAGGGTTGATTTGTATATGCTGAGTTGAACTGGACAGCTGCCTGGTATTAATTCTCAAACCTTGAGCATTCTCTCAGCTTAAGAGCAGTTCTTCTCTCCATGGATAGTCACCTCTCAAGGGTACTGTTTTTACTACAGCCTTTATGATTTTATATTGCTTCATGCCACTCCGACTTGCTGGGTGTTGATGCGCAAGGCTTCCTCTGGCCTTGCAAAAATTCAGTTTTATTTAGAAATATGTTTAGCTCATGGAAGACATTAAAGTCAAAAAGGAAAAAGAATTCTCACAGCGGAATTTGATTGTCACATTAATCTCAAAACAAAAAATGTCTTTAAAAGGGCAAAGCCAATGAGAAGCATTTGATTCTGATTTATTAAATCTCCTAATAGCAATTATGTCCAGAAAATTAACACCCGAAAGTTTCTATTTGAAGTCAGTTATTTGTTATTTCTCTCATTTCCAGCATATAAAAATCTCAGATGAGTTCAGGGCTCGATTGTAGTAAACACTCTGATGAAGTAAATAGCCCCTGCCCCACGGAGCTCCCGGTCGAAGGTTCTGAAAGACGCGTTAAGGAATAGGAGCGCCGTTATGGAAAGGTATTCATTTAAACCTAGCTTATGTGAAAATTCTGCCCTAGTTTTAGGCAGCTGTGCTCAGGGCCTAAAACCAGTGGCTCGTTTTCTTAGAACATGCATAAAATCAATGGAGAAAGTGAGGTTCCTCCAGAGTGTAAGTCAGGTCATTTAAGTTAACAAATATAGCAGTTTAGTTTGCATACAGTCATCTCCCCTCATCTACAATGGGATTATTACTCGTAATGTGAAAATAATCAACTTTGCAGAAAGGATGCCTAACAAAAGGAAGAAGATGGCATACGTAAGCCGTGCGATCATGGAAATAATTGAAACGCTCTTTTGATATTCCTTGTTTGGTATCCACTGGAAAAGTTTTGCTTATTCTTTTCTGCTTGCTTTGTTTACTGAATGCTTTAGGAGGAAACATAAAAAAAGAAAAGAAGTTAAAGGACTAGGAAAGAAGGAAAGATAAAAGAAGACTGAAAAAAAGTCGAAAAAAAACAGGAAAGAAGGATGGTGATACAAAGGAAGAAAAGGAAGAGTCTGGGAAAAGGTGGGTAATACAATGGGAGAAGCTAAGAAGCAAATAACCAATCTAGCCAGTGTGTCCTGGCTGCTGCTGGGTGCATACCTGCCAAACTCAACTCCTTTAGACGACCTTTAACCATCTTTTCGGTCCACTTGTGCAAGGAGAAGGGATGGACAAAGCTTAGCAGTTCTTGTGTCAACTGACCTGGTTCACGCGAAGGGGACATGGGATCTGTCTGGTTCCCAGGACCGCTGGGTTTGCTTGTGTGCGGCTGAATGAGGTACCATATGGCGTGTCTAAAGCTGCCTTACAGTCAGGCGTGAGGAGAGGGGCCGATGCCATTGTGTCTAAACCACAATTGACGCCGCACTTGAATCTGGAAGTTTCAAGCAATTACACGCAAGACCTCCCGAGACAGGACTTGGCCTCCTGGGACCGATCTCCAACTTCCACGTCTCGCAACCTCCCTCCCAACAGTGCGCGGCACACACACGCCCCGCGTCGGTGGGGTCAGAGGGGCTCAGTTTGCTTTGGACTGACCCACTTGTGATGCGCTGCCCCTACCCTCTCTGCCCCGTCACTGGAATGTCACGACACGTTAGGGGGTTTTCAGTAAATCAGTGGCAAGTTGGATGTTACCCAACAACCGAGCGCTACAACCCTCTCTCCCCGCTCCTCATCTCTCCCAATTTCTTTCAGCTGTGGCAGAGCACAGGTGTCTTAACTCTCAGGAAAGTACTAGAGCGCAGCGACAGCTGAAACTACTTGGGAAAGGGGAACGGCACCTGCACCTAGAGCGGGCCTGCCCCCGCCTTGCCCTCCTCTCCCTCAAGAGCTCCGGGCCCGGGCCCGCGCGATTTCCTCTCGGCCCCGGGAGCTCCCAGCGAAACTTTCCCACCCGCGGCGCAGCGAGGGTAGTTTTCGGGAGCGCGCGCAAGGCTGGAAGCGAGCGGGCTCCCCTCGCGGCAGCCCGTCCGCCTCACGCCTCCCGCCCGGCGACCCAGGTGCTGCGGCCGGCGCTGCCCCGCTCCGCCCCTCACGCCCGGCAGCCACTCGCTGAGGCCGCGCTGGCGGCGGGCGGGGCGCATTTGCTGGAGGGCGCTGGCACTCTTCCCCCCCCCCCCCCCCTCCCCGCTCCCGGCGGCGCTGGGGAGGGGTCTGGGCGCGCGGCTGGCGGCGGCCGCTGCGTGTGGGAGGGCGGGCGCGCGGCTGTTTTTAGTAGTACCGCACAGAGCGCGAGGCTGAGGCGAACCTCGGCGCGGAGCGGCGGGAGCCGGGCTGGCCATGGCTGTCTCCGCGCCGCCCGTCATTGCCGCAACTTCCAGCGGCGGCGCGGGGGGCTCGGCGGGCTTGTTCCGGGCGGACCCGCTGTACTCCAGCCCCGCAGAGTCCCCGCGTCTCACCAACAGCCTCGTCAACAGTTTCCTCTCCGCCGGCAACGGCGGGGCCGGCGCGGGCGGCGGTGGCGGCGGCAGCGGGGGCGGCGGCAACGAGTGTAAGATGGTCGACCTGCACGGGGTGAAGGTAGCCTCATTCCTCGTGGAGGGGCAGGAGCTCATCTGCCTGCCGCAGGTCTTTGATCTCTTCCTCAAGCACCTGGTGGGAGGGCTGCACACGGTCTACACCAAGCTGAAGCGGCTGGATATATCGCCCGTGGTGTGCACGGTGGAGCAGGTCCGCATCCTGCGGGGGCTGGGGGCCATCCAGCCCGGCGTCAACCGCTGCAAGCTCATCACCAGGAAGGACTTCGAAACTTTGTACAACGACTGCACCAACGCGAGGTGAGCCGCGAAACTTCGCTCTTCTCCCTTCGCCCGTCCCGCTTCGCTTTCTGGGGGCCGGCGGGGAGCCGTGCCCGGGGGGGTGGGGGGGTGTCGGGTCCCGTCCCCTCCTCGCGGGCTCCCGCTGTGTGTGTGAAGGGGGTGTGTGTGGGGGGAAGCGCCTCTCGGGGCGCTACGCGCTGACCCCACTGCCTGGGGAGCGCCGGGCCGGGCCTGGCCGCTGCTCCGGGAGCCGGGGCTGAGGTGCGGGGGAGCCGAGCCGAGCCCAGCCCCGCGGCGGTGTCGCCGCGGAAAACTTTCCCGGCAAGGATTCCTGCAGCCCTCGGGCTGGCTGGGACCGCCGAGCAGCGGGGCGATTCCACACACCGGGCTTCAAACTTTTTTCCTCGAGCAGGGAAAGCAGATAGGTTCCGTCTACACTCCTAACAAAAAAAGCCCCCAAAAACCCCAAACAAACTGGAAGTTTTCTACTTTTTTTTTTTTTTTTTTTTCCGCTGAAACTCTCCGTTCTTCTCAGGATTCCGGCTGCCGGGAGGTGAGCGCGGGCTGCGGCCGGCAGATGCCCGCCGGGGGAGGCCGGGCAGCTCACGGGCAAACTGTTGCTCGGTGTCGAGCCGGAGCGATTTTACGTCATGCAGTCGAGAGGTCTGGGGTGGCCGTAGCCCCTACCCTGTGGTGCTTAAATCACTAAGCCCAGAGCGAGTTGCATTCATGGGAGATCCCTGCTGCGTCCTTCATACTCGGGGTTATAATCCCGGTTTGTGACCTCATAGCTTGCTGCCTTTAGAAATGATAATGATCTAATAAACACAAAAACCCTCTCGGGGCTTAATAGAAATACATAGTGTGGTGGGGTAGGATGTAAGACAGGGTGTTTGGAGATGACATTTACTAGCTCAGCAGTTCCTGAGGTACCTCTTCGGAAACATTTGCATTTCAATGCGCTTCTGCTTTCTGTCTGGCAGGAAACTTTCTTCACAGAGGTTGTTGCAGAGAGCTCTGGGTGCGATATCTGACTTGCGGCATGCAAATCTTCAGTAACTTAGTTTTCTGTGCTCCTGGTTCGAACTGTTTAGGACTGAACGCGCTGGACGGGTCGTGGGTTTTGTTGGTTTTTTTTTTAATAGCGCCTTAATTACGCGCTAATTTGGGGCCTGATCCTGCTGTCGCCGTTGCGAGCTGCAGCAGGAGCAGAGCAGGCATCCATTCTCGAATAGCACCGTGGGATTGTTTCAAATTAATTTCTGTTGCAGGTGACGTTTTAGAGATGTTTGCGCTCAATTCAGAGATTTCTTTATTCGAAGTATGTGCTTTTTCTCTTGCTCGTGTTCTGTTTCTGTAACACTTTCTCCCTCTCCCTGTTTATTTTCATGTCATGCACTTTTCGTGACATCACAACTACTGCCTTCTTAAACTGAGGGCGTTATAAATAGGGTCTGAGACTAATACATTTGAATAAAATTAATAGAAGGTTGCTAAGGCACACATTATGCATGCAAATGCTTATCTGAAATGTTCCTGAAACTCGACTAGCATGAAAGTTGACCATTAAAGAAATAAGTCTTTTTAATTTCTGTGACTGTGCCAAAGTTTCTCCTTGGGGAAATACAAGATATGATTTGATGATACAGCCTTGAGATGCATTCTCATGATTTTTGCTCTCTTGAAACCAATGATTTAAGATCCAAAAAGGCTGAAATGTTAAATGCTTAAAACTTGTATTTCATGTGTCTTTTTTTTTTTCTTTTGTTTTCCTTTTGACACAGACTTATGGCTGTGATAGGGTAAGGGAATAAGTAATGCGAGGAGCAGCTGAGAAGGGAGGCCAGGGGAGCTGGAAGTGAGGAGCTGAGTAATGCTCTGAGAGGGTCTGAAAGGAGTAGTCAGTGGAACGAAGACCTGGTCAAAGGCTGGAGATAAGGTGGGGGGAGGATCTAATAGGGCAGAAACACATCTGAATGGAGTCAAAGCTCTCAGCTGAGACAGTACATTCAACACGTGTGCAAGCACAGGCTCCCCCTCCCTAGTTAGGAAAACACGAAGTATTTATACCTGTTCAGGAATCCCAGATCCTTTTAAATTCCCCGAAGTGATCCTCATTTATCAAAACATGGCTCAGCCTTTGCTTCTATCTCTTGAAAATGCCACCGGTTCGAATAACATCCTGATACCGTAGGATTTTGCACTCATGGTTTCAGGTGTAATGCATTGTAAGTGTTACCTGTACGTAGGAAACTTTTCTCAAGTAATGTAATTGAATAATGTGAATTGTATTCCATCATGCTAATTGAATGCTTAATATGTCACTTTATTTACAGATTTTGTTTTTTGAACAGCCCATACTTAATGGGAGGGAATGTTGGCTAAAAATAGCTGAATCCGTGAATGATCTAATTTTTGTTTGCCGTGAATTGACCTGGGAACCACTGCAGTGCATGGTACTAAACAAGTAAACCATGGTAGAACTATTACAGCTATACGTACGGTGTTTAGGTTCTGTACTGGAGAAGTTAAGCCTTGGAAAAAATGACATCTTTTAGAAGCAAGCCCTTCAATATGTGTTGTTCCACTGCGTGATTCAAGCATTCTTCTCAACTCTGAATATTTTTATTGCTTTTGTTACATATATATACATTTATAGAGATTTTTGCATATATTTGAATGCTGTAGAAATACTGCATTACATTCAAGAGCTACCAGAAAAAGCAGTGAGAAATGCTATCGTTGTTTTCACTGTCAGTTGCCTTATAAAGTCGACATCTCTTAAGTTAGTGTACACTTTAAACTTATTTAATTACATTGTGCACCATCAGTTATGTGTAATTGAAGAAAAACTCTACTTTTGCTTTACTTTGTTCTCTCTTGTTTTAGTTTAGTTGAGCTTGTCTACAGAGAAATACACCTGTAGGCGAAAGGGTTTTTGTATATTCATGGTCTGCGTATGTAACTCGAGTTACCTCTATCTGGCATCTTGGACCTTTGTATTTTTTTTTAAGCAGTCTACGTATAATTTTAATTCACATATAAACAGAATGTTCTGAACTTTGCTTGTCATTAGTCGTCATCATCATGTAATTTAATTTAGAAGCAAGGTTTGTAAAATGAAACTAACCATTGATTTCATTCCAGGCAGCATCTTCAAGTGAATAGGGAGTGCAGCCTATCTATGAAATTCAGTTACTAATTTGCAAGACCTTCGGAGGATTACTCAAATTATGGACACATGCTTAATTTTAGTAGTAATGCATAATGTTTACTTAAAATATAAATCTGTATTGATAGTGATTTCATTTCAAAATGAAATTTAAAACTCTAGGGAGAATAGCTTTTCTGATGGTAAATATATCCATTCCTAAAATTAGGATTATATGGATGTGCTCGTAAGCAACTCTACAGGCTTTCTGTATTTGATGGATGCTGTTGGCTACTGAAAAAAACCATAGTGTTGGTTTGGATTAGTTGTGAATAGTAAGAATACTTCCCAGAAACAGCATTTCAGTATGTGCCTTATTTTTTTAAAATGATTTGAAGTATCCAGTTAAGCTAATATTTTCTATTACTTTGGCTATTCACAAACAATGAAAGGCTTTAGAAATGAATTTAAGCAGTAAATGCAGACATTTTATTTTATGAGATAATGAGGGTCTAGTCATGTTGTCTATTAAAAGCTACCCTATAGTCAGCAATATTCTGCCTTTTATTAGGAGAATGATGTCAAGATTATAATTAAAGCAATCCAGTCATGTAGCACTGCACAGAGCTTCCTTGTGTATTCATTTTAAATGTGGGCATCTGATGATATTAACTTCTTTGACCAAGTATTTAGTATGCATTTGGACTTGGGCAAACTTGAGAATTTTGGAGGTGCTAGCATGTTAAAGTAAAAACAAATTTTTTTTTTAGTTTCCTCCTCTTTGGAGAGGAGACTCACTTAAAATGTTCTCGAGAGATTGCTAGCAGAGTAGATTCTGCTAGAGATGCAGAAAGGAATTTTTCCACTTTCTGAGCAGATTAATTGTACTTTTGGAAAAATTCCCTCTTTCTTTTTGGGCATCTTGAAAGTCTTTGCTCATTCAAAACTACTAAAAGACTCGAGTATTTTCATCAGATGCATATCTAATTTGGAGAAGCCTTGATTCAGATTCCCCCCCCCCTTTTTTTTTTCACAGCACTAGAGCTCCCCAGTTGAAGTGTAACATGCTTTTCCTTCAAAATGGAGTATTTGTATGATTCCTGCATGTGTATATGCATAATACATATGTAATTTCCTACTGAGACTTCTACAACTGAAAAATACTGTGTTTTGTAGCAAAGACAAAAAAGCTAAACAATTAGGTATTAATGATATTCTTGTTGCATATTCAAAAGGTCTTTGCAAGCATTTCTTCTCCTTTTTTTCTTTTCACCATTTCAACCTGCAGAACTCTTCACTGTCACTCCAAATCACACAATTCTACAAAGATAAAACAACATTTAAACTCATTTGCTTTGGGAGGGAAATTGAGCATTTGCACCCAATAAGCCTGATTGTGGAACTGCATGCAAATTGTGTTTTGATTTATCTCTTTTGCACTTTTTTCCATTTGAATTGATCTTGCATTAATTTTGCCAAGCGGCTCTGTGAGGCTGCAGATGTTGCCCTGTGTTTAATAAATCAATGAGACAGATCTGAATGAATCACTTCAGATGGATTCTCTGCTCGGTTTGATGTCTAGATGTTATTCTTAGCTTGTTATCATGACAGATGCATTAATGTTCCCATACACTGCCAGCAATGTCAAAGAGATTGAAGCTTTTAAAGTGGCGGTATCCCCTTTTCCCCCTTCTGTTGGAATAACTAAATTGCCTTTAGGAATAGGTCAAAATATAAATTTAATCATGGCATCGTTGCAGGGAAGATGCTAAACTTCTGATCATCACGTAACGCAAAGTCAGATAAATACAGTTTCATGCAGACTAATTAATTATTCCAGAATGGTGGAGATCAATATTAAAATCTAAACATAGGGTAGCTCCTTAATAGAGTAACCACTTTCTCACCATTAATATTTCATTGAAATAGGAATGATCTGAATAAATAATATAAGACTAGAACATGTTAAAAGTGTTGCTATAAATAGAATATCATTGTCTCCAAATTGATTGCAGGCTGTAGTAAGGCTTTTTAAATTTTTTTTTTTAATTCTTATCAATTTTATTTTAAAGTTAAATGTCTCTGGATTCAGCATCTGTTAGATTTAAAATAAGCGTACTTGTTTGTTATGCTTCTGTTACTTACCATTTAGTGCCAGCTAGGTTGGAAAAGTTGTCGATCGCTGTTAATTTTTGATCTGTATAGTCTGGTATCCATTATCTTGGAGCAGAACCTGTGGAACGCAAATCATAAAAGAGGCTGGAATGTGTCTTTGTGGAATGGTTTTAAATTCTGGAAAAGATTGCCCAAAGTGTAAAGTACTTTGCCATGAATAATGAAGATCTATTTCTCACGTAGGCCTTGTGGAGATTTTATTGGCTTTTATTCCTTAGTGTTTATTAATCCACTTGTGGTCTTCCTTGTTTTTCTTTAGAAGATAAAATAGTATTTTGTACTTTGCTTCAATCTCTTTATAATACCTGATCTCTTTCTCTATGGCTCTTTATTTTAATGTTAAAAATTATCACCAGTGTTCCTTGTCCTAATCTCTCCTCTAAACAGAAGAACTTTGACTTTTTGTCATTAAGGCTTCTGAGAATAAATTGGAGAAACTGGCTGTAACAGATCGAGATTTATGTTGGCATTCTTGGTATTTTTGCTCCAGTAGTTCCAATTTGATAAAGGAAACAATATATGTAATAGAAATTCACAGTTTATTCAAATGAGTTTAAGCTTTAGCATTGTTATGTTTGCCTTCCTTTGGCCAATATATCACCGTGTGGCAATAGCATTTTACTTAGCCTCCAGAAGTGAGCAGCTCTGTAGATGGGAAATTACTCTCACACTGGGGCAGTGCTTGGACACGCAGCCTCTGTTTGTGTGCGTGCATTTGTTGCAAAGGCAGGTGAAAAATCAACTTGAGTAGAACTGAGGAGCACAGCAAAAATCACTGAATTGGAAAATCATGTTTTCTTGGATGGCAGTGGCCTCAGAGTGAGAAACTAGTACCTACCTAGGTAATTTTGCAGAAAATATTTAAAATGAGCATTCTGAGATGTTTTAAAGAATTACATCTCATTTATTCAATTGCTCAGAGGCTGGAATTCATGTTGTGTAAGAGTTGTTTGTCAATATCAATATTAAAAAGGTGTTGAAATCTGGGCTGTAAAGTCCCTGTTTTGACTTTGCTGAGGTGAACTTCCCTTTCATGCTGGTGGAAGCTTGCCAGAACGAGGGCAAAGATCTTATAAACGTTTCCAGGATCTGAGCCCTTCTTGTCAAAGGTGGGACGTATTTACCTAAAACCTGCGTTTGAAAGAATTGCGCATTTTCAAGCAGGTTCTGTGTTTTGGGGTCTGATCTTGTTCTCACTGAGTGTAGGATCTGTAATGTCCTCTGTGCCTGTTCCAGAAATGATAATTCAGGTTCTTCTGAAGTTATAAACAAAACGATCCATCGCCTTACATTAAAATACCTAGAAAGTTCCCATCTAGTTTCTTTTCTAAGTTCAAGTGATTATCAGTTTAATAAAGCCCTCTAGGTGTGCGGAAGTGCAGCGGTTTAACGATTATTTATGTAAACAATGCTAATAGCAAAACCAAACATAATGAGGATACTTTAGAGTTACTGCTGTCTGTGATGCGTTCCTTTGGTGTAAATGAAGGCATGATTTTTTGTGTCACAATTACATGTGCATTACCAAGCACAAGTATGTTAGTTAGTAATGATTCTTAGTGATTTAGATTATCCTGCTTGATATTAGAACTGTCCCTTGGGGCTACATGCTTTTGATCTTTCTTCCCTTGTGGTAAAACATGGTTATCCAAAGTGACTTAGGGTTTCCCTTCTCCCCCCATTCTACAACCTATAAGAGACACTGATACCTGTTAACTAATGTGCTTTGATACCTACCCTAGTAGGGGTTCCAATATCTGAATCCTGTAAAGCATACATTTGTTTGCTTTCCTTTTTTTTTTTTTTTTTCGGTAGCACACTTATATTGTGTAGTGCACACCTATAAAGTTTGTCACTAGCAAGCATGGGGAGATTGTGTTTCCTTGTCAGTGCATCTTGACCTGCTAAGCCTGTTTTCCTCATTAAAATATATTGTGTCAGAGCCTTTCTTGTCTTGGTTACAAATACCACTTCCCCGGAAAGAACCAAAACAAATGAAGAATGCTTGCTTTATTACTGTATGCTGGTTTAAAGTATAGTGTTCAGCAGCGTAGGTTGTTGTGTATATGTTAAGGTATAAAATGTTCGATTGCAGTTGTGTCTGATCTTATCAAGTTTCTGGAAATTGATATCTGGTAACAGCATTTAACCTACATCTAGTCTATCTGCTATCTATGCGATGGGTTAAAAAGAAAAAGTAGTATCGATCTGTTGCCGGATTAAAGTTTGAAATCGGCAACAGCATGAGCACAAAAGGCTTTTTTTATGATTTCTCAGCTTGCCATTGATCTACCAGTTTTATTGCATTCATTATTTATTAAAAGAATTTGCAAGCTAAACATAACGTTAAGCTAGTTTGCACACAGGGACTGCACTTAGGAAATTGAATGGAAATTGCATTAGAGATGAACATCTGTGCTATTTTTCCACTCGTGTGTTTATGGGTTTGTATAAAAGGTGTATTGGATTAACAGTTATAACCATTATAGCTTGCAGCAATCTGTTAGAACCCTAAGCATTTAGTAGTTATTTAGGAGGGAGAATCTTTTTACTTAGACTAGCGAGTATGGTAATGCCATCACAAACAGTGCTTTTATTAGATTATTCTTTATTAATGGGCTTTTTACTAGCAATGTGTAAAACCTGAGGTATCTAGCTATATTATGTATGTGTTCTATTATCTATGCTACATGAAGCTCCACTGATACTGTCATTAATTGAAGGTTCCTGGTGACAGTATTAGGTAAGGATTTGGCACGTAGATACTGAAGTACTGAGATGACATGTATTTTATAATATACAATAGCAATGTAAGTCTTGAAAAGATCCTTAATATACCTTCCTTCACTTTTTTTCCCAGCAATTCAACTAGTTTTCTGTCCTTCTTGAGAGAGGTAGATTCTATTAGGTAGCATATTAGTAAATCAGGTGAAAATCTTAATTTATTTTGAAATAGTTTTCCACTTCACAAATTCAGTTGCCCTCAACACTAGCTGTAGTTTGATGTGACATATAAAGTGGAGGGTAGACCTAGAATTGAGGTAACTTCCTGTAGTGGTTTTGGATTTTTTGATTGTGTTATTTCTCTAAATACAGATGATTTTGCTTGAACGTAATGATGATTTATAGGGAAATATGTATTTATTTAACCCGATGGTTAAATAGGGAAAAATAAGGGAAAAATTACTTTAGGGTTTTGGGGTGAAAAGCATATTTTTTTTTTTTAGAATCAGGATGTTACCTTTTTTATTCGGTGTAGAAGTATGTGCAGCCTGGTCTGTTTATGACTAGAATGTACTGAAATATGTCATGTTTTGCATCATCAGTGCACTTTTCTTTCACTTGAGTCTATTCAAGACTCAACCCGATACATCTCAGCAGCTTGTAAGGCTGTTTAGGGTTTCCTGTGCTGCTTTTTGAATGCCACCTCTACACTTTTACTTTTTTTTGTCTCTAGAAGGGTGAACCCCTTGAAGTCCTAGTAGTATTTGGAACAGAGGTAGCTCTGAATTTTAGTTGAAAGAATCTCAACACTTTTTCCACATCATTTGGCGCTCACTGTTATTAGTCTTTCTCACTGCTCTTTCTGTTCGTAGGCTCCTGTGATCACAGTTTTCATATTGTATCAGAGAACACATCTCAGCTATGCTATAAATAAAAAGTGGTAAGATTTAATATGGGATTTATATAACTTATATATACACACATTGATGGATATAATATACACACATATATTTAATGCAACCTAAACTAAATTTTATGGATTGTTGCAAAGCCTCTCTCCCAAACCATGGAAATCAGCTTTTATTTTTGGAACACTTTCTTTACATATTTATAAAGAGCAAGGCTTTGGAATAATCCAGAAATTTAGCTTAATGTATTTGCTATGCCCTTGAACTAAATTTCCTCAATGAACTTATATCTTGGTGTCCTTATTAAAAGGTTTTAATGGTTTTTGATACTTTTCATAGCTGCGTGAGTAACATTCTCAGCATATATATTTCTGTTGCCACAGACTGGATAGAAATGAAGATAGAACTTTTAGCTTGGGATGCCCTCCTGGTATTTCGATCAACAGAACGAGGAGTAATTTTTCTCTTGTTTCCAAACCTTTATGGACAGTGAAATTCAAATGGAACGCTTTGTTTAAAAATGTAATAAAAAATATTTCACCCTGTGTGTGTGCAGAGCTCCATATTTGCAGGATCACAGAACTGTTGAGGTCGGCAGGGTGCTCTTGAGATCATCTTGTCTTCAGCTTAAACAGGGTCAGCTGAAGCTGGTTGTCAAGCTGTGTCCAGTTTTATTTTGAGTATTTCCAGGGATGGAGACTCTGGGCCTCTCTGAGCAACCAATTTAGAGAATAAAATGAACTGTGCTGTAGAAGCAGGACTTTTTTGGCATTCATTAGCATGCTGGGATTACATGAGAGGTGAAGGTTCGAGTAGATGTCGCAGCTCACCCCTGCTGTGGTCGCTGCCCTAGTGAGGAGGGCCAGTGCAGATCCTCTGCCACTGTGTGTGTCTTGACGGGAGCAGAGCGTGAGTTGCAACCCTCTGTGAATCAGCTGCGTCGTATTCAGCTTGTACTTTTTCCATCTCTCAGATGACTTCTGAAATCCTATATGGTGTGCTGATGAGCTGACTTGTCTTATTCCCCACTGCTACTGATATTTGTTTATTTGTAATTAAAAAAAAAAAAAAGCTCTTGGCACAGACATTGTGCCAGTAGGGGGATTTAGTTACTTGGATGTTAGAGTAATTTAAGAGTTGCTAATTAACAAGATGATGTTAGTTAAAGAAAAAAATATTTTGGGTTTCATTTAAAACTTCTAATCGGTATATTTAAAATAACACATTGCTTTTTCTTGCACGTGTAACAGTTGTTTTTGCCTAGTATAAATTTTACGTGATGGTTAATGGACTGTTCTTCTAACAGTTCATCAGAAAATGTCAGGTGTCTGTGAAACATTATCCCTGTTGTTTTTTGTGCAGTTGACGAAGGCACCTCGCTTCAGTGCTGCAGGTCCCTGGAGCTGCTTCTGCTTGTCCTCAGACTTCTAAATGTTGTTGTGTGTCGAAGGAGGGCAATTTTCTAAAAAGCTTCTGACATAATACTGAAAAATGCGGGGGGGGGGGGGGGGGGAACAACGTTTTTCACGTGCAATTAAGAATTAAGGCTTAAAACCCCCCAACCCCTAAACTCCCAACAACAAAACTCCAAAAAACACAAAAAAAACTCAAAACAAGGTGGGGT
>JANHGN010001147.1:94450-155059 GCA_024605025.1 Megaceryle maxima | reverse complement strand
TGTTTGTGGGGGGTATATTAAGTTAATTTATCAGAAAATCATAGTAGTGTGATGTGAGGGGGGTGGGGGGGGGGGCGCTTTAGGAATCAAGTCTTTCCAGTGCAATGTAAAATATATGCTTAAACCCCCCCCACCCCTAAACTCCTCACAACAAAACCTCAAAACAACAACAAAAAACTCCAAACAGAATGGGGTAGTCAAATGCTGGCAGTTAGAAACCAGCAGAATATGAATACTGAAACAGCACCTGTAGTAAGGAACTCAGTGTTGTGTTTTTCTCTATGGCACAAGCTTTTTAGTGAAATAGGTATTTGTAGGTCTGTGGAGGTTTGGTTTTTTTTTCACTTGTAAGGCTTCACTCGGTGGTGTTTATATTGTAGTTGGTGGATTTGAAAGGTGACTTCTTAAAATGCCCAGACTTAAACCTGTCATCCTTAAAAAAATCATTTTTCCCAGCTGCTACTTTGTCCCGACTGTTTTGCAGAGAACTAAACGCCATGAGCTCTCGTTGTGAGACTTGCTAAATATGCCGCAGGTACCGTTTGCTGCCCGGGTGCATCGCGGGCGTGCGTGGCCCAGCAGCCAGCTGCGCTCCGAGGCTGTGCCTGCCAGGAAGGGCTGATGCGTTGCTCTCTGTGTTTGCAGATGCTGTGCATCACCAGGAAGGAGCTCTCGGAAGACGTTTGGCCAGGATGATGGCTGTAACGTGCTGCTAACCTGGCTCTTACAGTCTGAACGGCTTAGGAAGGTTAACTGATCCTGCTATCATATATTGGAATGAGGATTTTTTGTCTGGGATCAGAATCACTGTCCCTTCTTTCTGCTCAGTGTTTATAAATGGCCTTGTTGCACAGCTGAAGTTTGGTTCAAACAAATCTTGTTTCTTTTTGCTGGAACTCAAGAAAGCTTCTGTCTTGTAATTTCATGATATACTTTTCTCTTGCCTGTTAAACTAGAGAGCTTTTGATCACTCGCTTATCTTGCCTTTTTAATATGCTTTAATCAGAATTTTACTGCCCCGCCCCTACTCTCTAATAAACTGTTTGTGCCATCTTCTTAGTTACTCATCCTTAAAGGTTTAAGATTTTAACTTTTAATCTTACTGACTGCAAAATTTAACCCTTTCTTATACCGGGAGAATCTGTATTCATCTTGGTGTGAAAACAAAACAGGCGTTTGTACTCTATTTATTGTAGGCATCTCTACTGCATAGTGCAGTGAGTGTTGTAGAGTAGTTCAGAGTACAGCAGTAGACTGTTAATTATATTTTTAGGAACTCATCTTCTCTGAATGAAGGTAAGCCAAGCAACAGAGTTGTTAAGCTGGTGTATTCTGATCTAGCTTACACTGGTTGTCCTCTACCTTGCATGTTACAAAAGGTATGTCAATGTAACCATCCTCCCAGTGCCTCTTGGCTCTCTCTGATAGGTGAAAGATTCCAGAAGGAGATGTGGTCACTTGTAGGTTATTGTCCTGCTTGTGTTACATCATAATAGGTGCTCGATCTTTCTGCTTTCTAGAGGGGGAAGAAAAGGAAAGACAAAGGACATCACATCATCTGCCCACCTGCTGCTGGCTCACAGTAAAGCTGTGTCTTGCAAAGTGTAAACTCTTACTAGGAGTTGGTTATTGATTTACAGGAAGAAGAAAGGGGAAACAGGGAGAAAGGAGGAACAGGGAGACTGAGTTGGTGAATACCAACCCAGGTTGGGATTCCTGGCTGCTAGAAGGTCTGGACTGCAGATAGCTTGCTTGAACAGTTCAGTCCTTCAGCACAGTCTGGCCAGCGATTGCAAGAAAGGTTGAAGTTGCTCTGCCTTGTGTGCAGGAGGCTGATGTGACCAGAGCATGTTAGAATTGCTGCGAGAGAGCTGATGATCTGCGCACTGCATGCAGAGTATGTGGAATTTCTTGCAGTATTCCTTGCTGTGCCTATTCTGTTGATTATAATTTCCAACCCCCATCCTCTGATGGGGAATTTCCTTTTGCCACCTTCAGGTAGCTGTGGCGGCTACACAGGCTCATCTTTCCTGTCGTGTATATTGATCCATCGTGGGCAATAGCAACACGATAAATACACAAATAGCATTCCGTTGTAGACAACAATTGCAAGCTTCATTTGTTGAATGGTCATTGAGTTACCTTTGAAGTGTTTAAAGTTGCTCAAGATATTCTTGACCATATTTTGATACAGAAGTTTAGTAGATCCTTTGGTCTTACAAACTTTTTTTTCTAACCTCCATAAACACTAGTTTTGGGAAGAGTTGTTTGTTTGGAGAGTTTTTTGATGCTGCTGTTTGTTCTGTTTTCTGATTAGAAACTCTTTTTCAACATCTGCACATGAAGTTATCTGGTCATGTCACATGGTTTCTAAAATAATCCCCTTTGTCCGGTGCTGTGATAATTAGAGTGAGTAAGCAAATCTATAGACAATAAGTGGGCAAAGAACATTTGGAAGTGCTTGGGAAGATTGCTTAGTTCTGCTATGTGACTGGGCAAAATTAGAAGCTTCCTTTTTCTGCTGTGCATTTTTCATAATGCCCTATTCTGAAACACTGGTTTCAGATGCCCTTTTTTTCAGGGCGGATAAGAGTCTTTCTAATCAATTCATGATGTGTTGTGAAGTGATGCTGTTGAGGGTCTTAAAATGTAGATAGTCAGTTAGTGGTTGGAAACTAACTGAACTGAGTTGTGGAATAGAGAGAAAAAGGTGCAAATTACTGAAGGCAATAACTGAAGTGTTAATAACTCAAAGGATGTGTTAATATCTGGCTATAAGCTTTCTAAGTAATGCTGTAGAGGAGACTGAATGAATGTGAAGGCTTTGGATCTTGTATGAAGGAGGAGATTGCTTTGTCCTTTTGACCTCATTGCAGATGAAATTCTGCAATGGAACCATTGCAGAACCAGAGTCTTTCAATTGATTTCAGTGGTTTTGGATCAGGAGCACAGAAAGCAATCAAAACTAAATGCATATCCATGAACTAATATCTAAGTTCCTTTGGTCCACACCAGAAAATAATTTGTGCAAATTTGGAAGCGTAGCAATGAAAAGATCCTTCGGAAATCGGTTGTATCCCCTGTGTATTTAGCTAATCTCATATTTGGATATTTTAATTGCTCTCAGGTCTATGTACTCTTACAGAAAATAAACCTAGAGGTGGCACTTAGTGGAACCCTGAAACATACAGAGAGATTCTTCATCTGAATTTGAATTCCACTGATGAAAGGCACTGCACAGCCTAGAAGTAGTAAGAGTCAGTAAAAATGCGTGCCTGTAAACTCTCGCCAAGAATAGGGGATTACAAGATGTTTGTGCAAACTTGTATAGGAATTTTCCCTTTTCCCATTGTGCAAGGTGTTCACCAATGGTGCTAAGTGGAAAATATTTTACATGGAGTGAATACTGTAAACTCGTTACCGTGCGCCTGTTGTACATTGCTGGTACTCAGCAATCCTTAGTCTCAAATATATGATACATGATTGTGATCCATCCTGATTATTTGTTGATTGAGAGAGGGGTATTTAATATTCTAAATAGAGGTGACTGAATGTAAAGTGTTGTGGAAAAAAATATTATGCATCTTAACAGTTTAGAGTATGAAACTGATAATTACTATGTTCTCAATGCGATGTTTCCAGTACCACGGGCAGCATCCAAGCTGGTTACTCAACTCTTGATTTCTTTTTGCAGGTGGAATTCAGAAAAATCTGACTCTTTCACAGCTATTGATTCAAGTTCTTGGACATGTTAAAATCAGTTTGCTCTTTTATAACTGTTCAGTTGGAAATTACTTCAGCAGAGTACTGGGAAAACCAGTATCTAAGGACCTTCAGCTCTTTCAAGGCCTATTGATTCTGTGTTTCAAAGCAGTGTCAGTTGAACAAAAATATGAAGGATTCTTTGTTACTGGCATTCACTAATACATGTGGAAAAACTTTAACCTTTCTCAAGCTGAGACTGTAAACACGACGAAGGGTAAACCACCAAATACCTGTATTTCCAAATGCTGTACAAGCTTAAATCACAGTCAGCAATTAGTACTTTACACACACCTTGTTTTTCTGGGAAATCCTAGGCGCTCGCTGAACGCAAATGGCAGTTGGTGGACTATTTATTACTTATTCTGGATTTGGTGGAAAACTCGGCCTTGTATGTCATTTAGACTTTGTGACACATGTAGCCTCCCAGGGCCTAATGACTTGTCTGCAGATGGGCTGTTATTTATTACAGTCATGTAGAATAAAATTGATTGTCTTCTAAAATTAATTTTTCATTTGCCTCCAGCTCTGCTTTAATAGAGGACACACAGTTGCCTGTTTGCAGAAATACTGTTTAATCACATTAATATCTCAGCCCCCCAGGCCGGTGAAGATAATTGTACAAACGAACAGCAAAATCTGTATCTTTAACTTCTTTTTATGATTAAATTATGCAAATGACTTATCTCCTGCCCTTCCAAGCACTAATCATCTAATTAGGAATGATGTGTTAAAGGGGTGGTTTTGAATCAGGAGAAGGGGAGAATGGAGGAAGCAGAAAATAGGACCTGACAATGAAACTGCTGAAGGTACTGTAGCGGTACAAGATAAATCTGTGTATTTGTTCAAAAAGCAATGATAAAGGCTGCTTGTGCTATTTCTAGTCTTGCTTTAGTGTTTTTTTTTTTTGAAGAGGATAATTGTTTGTTCTGTTTAGTCTTTGCCCATAATTTTCCATGTTAGCTTTAAATTCAATTCTTAAGGTTCAAGAATGGAGTCATTCCGTACTTTCTCTTCCAGTTCTCATGAGCAAGGTAGTACAAGTATCTGTTTGGCTTCACTGGTAGTATGGTTTGTAGGACTAAGTACATCTATTTGTGGATTTTTTTGTTGTTCTGAGCCTGTTGGATTCTTCTGTTCCCGTATCTGTGTGTCTGTTTTTTTGATACTTAATGGCTTGTGAAAAACCTCAAAACTTTGCCTCTTAATATGAAAATGCAGATGCCCACCTAAAGAGAATGGCTATCTCATTGCTTGTGTCCTGCCCCTAGTTTGGGGAGTGTCCCTTTGACTGATGTTTGAGGCTGTGCTTAAATGTTGATGTTTAGGTGATCATAAGTTAATATTTTAAGCATACACATACAAAAGAATCATGCCTTGACCTCTCCAAGAGCTTACAACCCTATTTGCCGTGTTCTATTTGGTAAGCAGTTTCTATATGCGTGGGTTTTTTGTGCCTTCATAAGCAGATCCTCCTGCTTAAAGCACTTTCCCACAGCAGGTCCAAGCTATCTTTGTGTGATTACTTTTGCTAAAGGTGGAATAAACCAATTCTTCTATTGGGTGATAACACAAAGTTTGATAACATGTCACTTTTGTTTTCCCTTTACTCTGTTATTGCCATACTTTATATGATTAAGGTGCAGTATACCAATAAAATAAGGATATTCTAGAGACTAAATGAAATTTCAGGTATTCCTCCGTGAGAAGGATTAAATTCCTTTATAAATATATGAAAAGGCATTTGAGCATGAGGGTATATGAATTCATAGGATACTACTTAGATAACAGTAGGTCCACATTCCCTAAAAACAGGGTACAGATCAGTCTTTCAGACATGATAAATCCTCCTGTGTTTTCTCCAGGTCTGGTAAATGACCTTACTCGGTCAGCTCTTGCCCTTGAGAAGTAAATACATGAAATAGTGGGAAAAGGCTTACCAGTTACTATCAGTTTTGAAAGTTTGAGGGACGTTGCTTGCAACATCTGCCTTATTTGTTAACAAACCTCAGTTTCTCTGCCCGTACGTAGGTTTTGTGCTTGTGCATGTATAGGTGTGTGTGTGTGCACACGGGGATTTTCAGGCATAATCTCTGGAAAAGCTTAACTCTCCCAGGAGACTGGGAGACAAATGCTAAGAAGCTGGAAGCAATGATGTCAAAAAAAATATCTTTTTGTTAGTGATTAGGTGTATGTTATAGGGATTTAAAAAGAAATAGCCTCATATATTAAACTTGAAAGCAATTAAAATGCTGACTGTAGTAGATAATCTGGCTTTTCTGTGTTGTTCTTGGATGGTTCAACATAAAGAATGCAAGTTCTGACACTGCTTTCGTTTGTCTGACACGGACGTAAATTGCTGGTGGAATGTTTTCATAAACACTTCATGGATGGGGAGGCTGCATTTCTTTCTGTACCTTCCAGCAATATGATAGAATTAAATCAGTTTACATCTAGCTTTATTTTTCATCATTCAGACATCAAAATTCTTCCCAAAAGTAAAAACTAAAAGACCTTTTTGAAGAAATATTATACAAAATATTTTGTGCAAAGAAAACTTAAGTCATTTGAATATGCAAGGCTTAAGTGTATTTTTTTTGTCAGAATTATAGGAGCCTCAAAAAGGAGTTCTTGTTGGATTAAAAGGTTCTGGGATTTGTTGGGGGTTTAAATTGTAATGAAGGCTTTGAGCAGAATGGTTTTTTGTCTTGGGGTAGGCAATGTTGTGATACTTCTGGAGCAAATAATCCTAGACTACTACTTTTTTTTTAGGTTTAGAAGCAGATATTAATCACAACATAGATTAAAAAAAAAAAAGGCCTTGTACTTAGATTGTGTGAGAAGGGAGAGAGTGGTGGACAGCACGCAGCTGCCATTCTTTATGTGGTTGGATTTCCTAATGCTGATGGCTTTCCCTGTGTGCTCTAGTGGGGCAGGACTGTAGCACTGGGGTGGGTATCCAATGAGATACCTCATTGCATCTGGTAGAAAGTACTATTTACAGAGGCTAATCTTGAAGGCTTTAGCGTTAATCTTCTGTAGTCTGTATTTACTGACTATTATGCATAGACGAACTGGAAGAAGGTGGTCTGCAGTAAAGGATGCAGGTATCTTTTTCTGTGTCCGCACATGCTCAGGTCTTGATTTACCCAGTGGCTCATTCAAATGTTCTTATCACTGTACTGGGCAGTTTTCATTGAGTAATTCTATGTGACAACAGACGGCAGAGCTCAAAAGATTTTTATAAATTAAGTTGTTGGTCTTGTAAGAAGTTGAACTAGAAAGCATTCTTGTAAGACCTCAGAGTTAGGTACAGTATTGGAGCCATCTCACGATCCCTCTTTGTGTGTTTTTGTTCAGAAGGTATTAAATAATTTCGGTACATTCTCTTGAGTTCCTCCTCTTGGTGGGTTAAGTGTTGGCCTTGCTTAGAATGGCTAATTCTCTATGCTGAGATAGACTGTACTTGCTAAAAACTCCAGCAGCCTTTCTTAACACAGTGCCCCACAGTAACACTTAATCAAATTGTGAAGTCTCTTAAATGTGAGAGATTTTTAGCTTATCTTGACCTCTCTGCATGTTCTTGAAGCTGCTTAATGCCCATGTGTGGTGTTTTGGGAAAGTGGAGATGAATGCAATTCAGTTAGAATTACTAATTGGCCTTGTATTTTATGAGAAAAAAGGATTATACCCAAGTCAAAGGGAGAAAAACTAATACGGTCTACTTTTTTTATCTAATTGGTTTTGTTTTAATAATCATCTCGTATCTTTGGATGGGTTATCCCGTGTATCTTGGTGTTGAAAAATAGGACACCCGAACTGGGCATTCAGTTTGCATGACTTTTTGTGCATGTTTTGAGGGAGAGTCCTTTCTGTGGCTCTGATTTTCTGCATTCTCACTTGGTCTTTTTTTTGTGTTATGCTGTGGCAGTGATGCTGAATGTTCATGAGACAATGGTGGTTCTTAATCACAGGGAGTAGTTTTCAGACGACCCTTCAGGGGAAGAGGGAAGTTGCTACATAAAGGAACCTGTAAAAGGGATTTTCTTCATGTGCTGTTTGTAGCTCCTGGAATGTTTACTGCTTTTGAGGAGGGTATTCTTAACCTGTGTGGGAGGTTCTGGCTTCATCTTTGAGTGTATGTTCCTCTCCCAAAAGATGTTCTAATAGAAGCACTGATTAGAAGATCTTTCAGTTATCGGTGGGATTTATGCACTTAAATGGTTATTCAATGGCTGCTAGTATTGCTCATGGAGCCTTTATTTGTAAAGTTAGGTAGCTATAATAATCTTTACAGCAGTTAAGATAGAAGCTATTTCAATATTAATCAAGCTTGAGTTATGTATTAAATTAAATTACTGCACAAAACACTAAGCCAGTAATGCAGCTTCACTAGTATGATGTTAAAGCAAGATCCCGTATCGGTGGTAAGGCTTAGGACAAATGGGATGTTTAGGAGCACTGGGAATTCTTAGAGGAATAGTCTTGAGCTGTTGATTTGTCTGCTAATTTCAAATTAGTTTAGTCTAGAAATCCAAATGTGTTCCCTTCTGTGGTCTTACTGTGGGTTGGGGTAATTGAAGATTTTTGAGGAAACAAAATTCTGTCATTGAAGAGAGGTTTTGGCAAATGTTGAGAAATTGTAGAGCATTTAAATATTCATGGCTTTAGACTGAGTGTACAGCAAGTATGTGATTACACGGTTTCTGGCATCATGGATCTAATATGGTACAAAGCGACGTTTGTCAGACTTCCTTGACTTCACAAGCATACCGTGACCAATCTCTCTTCACTCATATAGGTGAAATGCCAGTTTGATATAACTGAAAGCAGTACAAGGTCTCATGCTTTCCACAGCAGTGGGGTGCATGCTTCCTAATCTCTTTCAGAATCGAATAGTGTATGAGTGTGCAACGACACACTAAGAGTATTGTGTGATCCTCTTGATACACTTCCATAGCTCTACTATTTCATAAATTATAAGCTTTGGTCTGGGTTTTCTAGAAATTGATGAACTTTTACTTTGAATGACTCAAAGACATTAAGGAGTTCATCTTCCTTCACCGTGGATCTCTGATTAGCTGTCTTTGACTCACTGTTGTTCAAGCTGCAGTATGGAATGGTTTTCAAATAGCAGCTGTATGAAAATGTGGGCAAGTGCTGGGCGGGGGGGGAATCAACACCGGGAACACTGGGAGCGTGTGTGTCCCCTTTAAACTGCAGAATATATACCCTTTGAGTATATATTCTGCCAAATTAATCTCTCCCGGTCATATGCTGCATGTTTTAAGAGTCAGGAGAAATAAGCAGCTATTAAAATAATTAGTGAAGCATGAGAAGGTAGAGTTGGAATCTCAAGGTTGTACAGACGTACAGGTTAATACCTTTGTAGGAATTGTTCTGTTTTCTGTGGTGCTTTAGACTTTGGTGTTTCTAAACTTACTGTTAGCCATGTAAAGCATGGATGGGGAGAGGAGTAATTGATATTTTTCAAGTGGATACCTTGGCTGGTGTCTAAACTGGTACACTCTCATGGTTCTCTTAGTATTGTTATTAATATCACAGGAAACTAATACCTAATTCTGGCTATGGACAGTGATCGTTTGGGGAGTTGTGAGCACTTAAGTTGTATTCACCTTTATGAAGCATGCAGGTACACGTGACTTTTATTGAATTGGCTGCTAAACCTTCCAACCCTCTGCCAGTAAACAGGTTGCAATAGCTGTGGGGTACGTGAATTTTGTATCCGTTTAAAAATAAGCCTGAGGGCTCTTCATGTATTTACCAGTATTTCCTTAATAAAAATATTAGACATATGAAAACATGACCTTGTTTCTTTGAGATCAGAGTTGTATCCCCCTGTCTCTAAATTTGTATAGGCAGCCTGCCTCTCAAATCATGTATCTGAACAATTATGTAGGTAGCGAGGATATACATTATCTGTTTCAGCATTTCTTAAGATGGAGCTGTCAAAATCAAATGACTGTTAGGAATTCTTTGGACAAGTGTATAGAGCAAACAGCCGAGTATGTGACTGTATGTGGCGTGGGTGTAGAGTCAACGTAAGGGAGATGTGAAGTGCTTCAGATGCCAGAGTTTTGACTGCCTCCAGGGATGCGGCGTGGTGTGCTCTGGGGAATAGGGGTTTGGGGATTCCCAGTCACTTCCTTCTCTTCTTGTCTGTTTCAGTCTTGCTTCCACTCTTCCATCTCCCTCCTTGAGAAACTTTTCATTAATAAGTATGATACTTTCCACTACTTTGAGGGGGGAGGTCCCCCTCCCCCAGTTTGTTCCAAAGTTAAACTGGCTTACTAACCAGGTTAGTGCACATGGATCACTCAGCTCAGTAAAAACAAGGAGTCTTTAAAGTGCAGTCAGAATGCTGTTTTCCTCTAGGGAGTAGGGTAAATTCCCAGTGTTTCCATGGAGGAAGATTGCTATCGCTGCTTTTGTGTTTCTTTTAAGATCAAATTTGTGCTTATGATATACTTGATTGGATCACAGCAAGATGGAAGGACTGGCCTGTAGGAGAAAGCATTTGACCTACGGTGGTCCCAAATATTAAGCATCCAATTTTAGTGGTTTTTGTTTTCCCTTTTAGTTATCTAAGTCTTATCTTTCTAAATGATCTCAAACTAATATAGTCAGAAATATCTTCTTCATAATACCAGTCTCAGTGGAGCATTTATGCACATCCGAGAAACAATTCTTTAGCTGCTTTAATAACTTCAATAAATAATTTAACTCTTAATCCTGCTATCCTTAATCACATAAGTGATAGTGAGCTAGTAGAAATAATGACTGTTCCAACTGCAGTGGTTTACAGTGCCTACAGTAACTTGTTTTCATGTAGAAAAATGCTTCAAGACTTTTCACAGGCAGTTCATGACAGGGAGAACCTGAACACCATCTTTTAAGGCCCCAGTGTGAGCCGCTGGACTTACCTCAGGTCAGTGCTGGGATGATGTGAGCACTGGTCCCAAGATTCTTTTATTAGGAAAACACTTCTTGCCTGCTTCACAATCTGGAAATGAAAATGAAGGCAGCAATCTGATAGCAATAAATGCCTGAAAATGGTAAATCCCCTAATAAATAAAGGTTGTAGCAGAGGAAATGAAAGAGTTGAACTGTAGACAGGTGTAACTGCATGACTTAGAAGTGGGAATTCAATGTTTGTAACTGCTTTTATAAATAGATAAAATTTATCAATAAACACACCTGGGTGAGGGGGGGGGAATAGAACCTCTGCATTCTGGAAATACTCTAAAGCTGATTAATATATTAGCACAAGAGGAAAATAGCGCAAAAAAAAAAAAAGCCAGGAAAGGCAAAACTGATTGACATTTACTCCAGCAAACGCCTCTGAAGTAGCAGTTCCCTGGAGAGCTGGTGTAAGGTGTTAGCTCCTTGTTCCTGGTGCAGGAGGATGGAACAGGACGCGGAGTAAGAAATGTTAGGGGAGAAGGAAGCAACAACTGGAACATAAAACTTCTAACTCAAGGTTCTTGATCATCTCATTGCTGGAGACTTAACTGCTCAGCGGGTCCCTCCAAAGGAGAGCTGGATGTCCCAGTTCCAAAACCAGGGAACATCTGTGGTTCTGGAAGCTGGCAAAGAAAGGACAGCGGTTATGGATCAGGATTTCCTCCTCCAGGCTTCTTGGGTGCTTTGCATCCTCTGGTGTGAGGAGAGAGTATTATGGCTGTAATATGGGCTGCAGTGGAGCAGGGAGCTTCACAAATGGGTCTTGGTTGCTGTTCAGGAAATGGCTCTGTCAGTCTTGGCAAATCCTGATGGTTTTTTTAAACTGTTAAGATATTATTTAGAAATAAAAGTAGACAGTGATAATTGAGTCTTTTTTTGTTACATCTGAACAGACATGGTTCCACTTTCAGCACTGGAAGGCTAAATCAATTTTTGGATTATTAAAAAACCCCTCTTTTAGGCAGATAATACATGTGTGACTTCTATAAAGTGGCAATGAAAAGTGAATACCAAAGCCATCTGGGAGCATTGATGTGATCTTGTTACCTGCCAACAATGAAAAATTCTCCTTTCACAGAATAATATGTGAAGTTTGGGTAGGAAATTAAAGATAAATAAGAATAAAAACCAAACAAACCTAAGAGAAACACCCACACAACCACTGTTTGTGTATATAATATATAAAATACATGTAATAATCCAGCACAGTAATGTATATGTCCCATAATGCAGTCTTTTGGAGCTGGAGAGTTACTCAGAACCCAGTTGAAGCTTGAAAGAAAAAAAAAAAAAATTAGGAGTGGACTAATCTTCTTAAATGGCAAAATATAAACTGTAAAAGGAACAGGATTTCTCCATAACATTTTAAGAAATTTCAGGTGATTGATTTTGATTTTTTTTTTCTTTCTGGACAGTTGGGGAGAATGTAATCCTTTTTTTCTTTATCTCTGTGGTGGATTTCCTTATGTATTCCTTAAAAAATATTATCAGTGACTGGTTTTGTTTTGCGTTTCGTGGGTTTTTTGAGACATATGGAGGAAATATATGTACTATGCAAGGAATACATTCCAAAACTCCTTTGAGCAGAACAGCTGTCCTGGAAGAGTAGTGGGTAATGGGCAGGGAAGGCTGTTCAGGCTACAGCAATGCCTTGCCTCATTATCTGGTGGTCAACCCCCAGCTTATCAACCATGAGCTGGTTTGATTCTTGGTGAGGAACTTTTTAAGAAGGTGCTGTGCCTGGCAGGGAGGAGTGACTTGGTTTTGTTTAAATCACTGCAGAATCAATCCTGCTTGATGCTATGAAATGCAGCTCATGGAAATAACTTCTTAAAGATTTGAAGAACTGAGGTGGCATTTATTTCTCATAAAGAAGTTTTCATTTCTGGGAACTCTTACAAAGACAGTATGCCTAGACAGAATGGTGTAGCCTAGATTGTTGCATAATACATTTTATTAGATGTAAAATTTTATCATGTGCTATATTCATGCTATAGGTGTATCATTCATGCTATAAACTGCTTTTAGAAACAACAGTTGTTGAAGCTTGGCACCTACTGTTGGGGTGCTCTCTGGATTTCCCTGAGGTGTTAATTCTTGCTGGGTACTGTATGTTGAACTGCTGAAGTAGTTAATGAATCTCAGTTCTTACTTTTCAGGTACTTGGCAAAAAGCAGGAAGATCAGATGTCTCCAGGTTCTCCTGAAATTCTCTTGGATATGGGGGCACAATGTATTTCAGCGGCTGGTTTTGGAAACTTAAGCCAGAGTTGCTCAAGGGCAAAGTTGGAGGCATCCAAAAAACTAACTGTAGAGAGGCAGCTCTTTCTCATACCATCAAAATACAACGGTGTAGAAGGTGTACTTTTATCTACACCTGTATCATAGCAACTCTATATTATTATGGGATGAAGGTGAGAAATACTTTCCAGGTTCTTCCCTTTACATTTTCATCAGAACAGCAGCCTTAAATTTTCCTCTGTTTTTTATCTCCTTATTCTCTGGGTACTCACAGACTATATAGCTGGGGGATCTCTTCTTTTTCAACTTCTGCTGTACCTAAGAATCCAGTTGTGAAGGGTAACAGATGAATAAATTCAGTCCCTGAATCTTTTTCCTGGATTAGTATCTTGAAATAATTTTTTTGTTTTATATGCAAACTCCATTGGAATTAAGATGAAGAGCCAAACAAAATGAGCTTGCCACCTCTGCGGTTAGGTACAAGTAGGTTTTCACTTTAGGATACTAAAGCATCAAATTACTGCTGCTTTTATAGATCAGGCAGTTCATCTTTTGCTGTATATGCTGATTTTATTGCTTATAGTTCTGTGAATATCCCTACGTAATATGCACTCTACAGATAATCTAGACTTCTGAAGATTTTCAGCATGGCATTTATATTTTCTTTTTGTGGTGAGAAGCAGAGAAATAGGGAACAACCCTCTCATCATTTATGTATCGTGACCCAGCATCTCAGAGCCTTGGGCTATTATTTCAAAATCCAATATATTCAAACTTTGGCCTCAGAGAGCAGTAGGATCAGTACACAAGAACAATAGAGTGATAAATATAGATTTTTCATTAAGGAAAAGACTATATCCTGTCATTTTTGAATCAGTGTTCAAAAGAGGATCTGAGAATTCATAGCCTCCTATAGGATTTAACTTTATTTTTGGCGCAAAAAAGGACTTTGCGGCCTTTTCACGTTACTGTGAGCGAAGTGTTGTTGACACAGAAATAAAATCTTAATATATGCTAAAGGAGAGTTCCGCTAGCACTGGCAGGAATTTAATGTAAGTCCATTTAGAGCTGTGCATAATTACAGGCATGATGTGGAGCACTGCTCACTGGTTAGGAGGGTTTGGTAGAGCCACACGGATCCCGTTGCGGTACGGTCGACTTACTGGGGTGAGCTTCAGTGTCAGGAGCTGAGTTCCCTTTCTCCGCTGACTGCTCTGCTACACTAGAAAGTTGTTTTCGTAGTCCAATTATACATAATACACTTCTTAGGAGCACAGAAACGAGGGATTTCTAGTATAAAAGTTGACTGCTGGAGGGGTAGCATATGCTTTTAGGCATATGCCGTTTAAATGTACATATGTACATGTAAGCACACCACCCTCACATCTGAAGGGCTGTATCTGCTTAAGTTGTAGAAATGGTTGAACTTCTTGGAGCTGTGAACACATGTTACATTCTGGGAGACTTTCATATTTTAGAAATGAGTTTTCTTTGAATTTAAGCAGATTTTTCGCTCCTTTTCCTTAGAGCAGCTGTGATAGTGTACAAACAATCAGAATTTATCCTGAAAAGTGATGTGGGTTTTTTTTGGTGCTGTTTGTTTCGCTCTCAAGCAAACAGTTTGTTCTTTTGAAACCAACAGCCTAACGCTTGTATAGAACGTACCAAGCAGTGAGATGTTTTGGTTTCTGTGGTACATTGCAGAAACCTGTGTGTTTTGCTGGCCTTAGATACCCCAAGAAAGACACTTGACCCCGTGTTAATATACTTGTACCTACTTCAACACACATGCCTGAAATTTGAATGAAAGCAACACTACCTGGAGAGGTTTGCTGTGTGCTTTGTACGTAGGTGGTTGTACGTACTGCTGTTGTAGTTTACCAGAGGAGACTCTCCTCTGCTAGATTTGGTGGGAGGGAGGGTGGAGGTGGAATGATGAACTATGGGCTTGCTTTCCAAGCCCCGCCGGGGACATGCTTTATTCTGTGTTGTTATCAATGCGAAAATAAAATTACAAAAAGAATATTATTTCGAAAGTTTTCAGCTTGCTTTTAGCTGACAGGTCTCTAAGTGGATATAGCTTTTTCCACCTGCAATCAAATGTAATAAACCTTCTTCACTGCAGAAGTCAAATTCCTGGGAAAAAAAGAAGTTGGAAGCTCACACTTACACCATAAAACCTTGTTTATTGCGACCATCAGTCTTCGAAGATATGCCCCACAATGGGGTTTGGTAAAGCCATTACAAGGTGCCGTATGAGTTCCATTTGCCTACAGTAAATAGAATGTCAGAAGTGTCAGGGGGAAATAAATATCGGGCTGGTTAAAAGGGAGCAGAGATGGCTCAAAGCATCATTGAGAGGATTGATTTATCTGGCATGCTGTAATGACTGCAGATGTGGATCTGTTATTCTAGATGAGCAATGAATTTGATGAGCTGATAACACAGGGCCAGAGAGGCCTGGTTTTAATTACTGATGAGGAATTTATTTGTGAAGCGCTGTGATTTACTGAGGGTTTGTTCTGTTATTGACAGGTGACCTTGGGGCTTTTCTCTTTTGATGAATAAAAAAGCGGCATTTTTTTAAAGGAAAACTGTTTTATCAGCGCTATGAATACAGCGAGGTCATTTTAGATAGAGTATTGTCTTTTTAAACCATCTTCGTATATAATTATTTTTTGTAGCAGTTGTTAATTGCCTCTTTCATCAAGATTGTCGTGTGTGCTACACTTGCTACTTGAGAGAGACTAATTCTGGTGCAGATTGTTGCTAGCAGGAATATGTCGGGTAGAACTTCTGTTACTTGCTGTAAGATTTCTACCACAGAAAGTTAAAGTATCCAAATATATATTACTAGGTTGTCCAGCTTTTCAACTGCCTAACTCATCCAGCATGTATTATTTTTACTGTTCTGATTTTCTTTGCAGGTCACTGAGGGGGGGAATCATCTAAAAAAACTATAAGGAATCAAAACGTGTTTTTGGTTGGTTTTTTTAGGTAAACATTGTCTTCATGTCAAACTGCTGTTTGTTTTCATCAGGGTAGTCTCTTGTTGGGCGAGAAGTTTGACACACAACCTATTTTTATATGTCAAAACTTTATTTTCTTCCATAGAATATACTTTCTTGTTGATGTCTACATGCAACGGGAACTTCAGTGTTGATGTTTTTACTTGTGCTCTTAATTCTGTACTGCAGTTGCAAATTGCAGCATATAATATATATCCATCAATATAAATCAAAGAGTAGTTTTTTTAAACTGAGACCTGTGTACAGGGTCTGTAGATGTATTCTGATTTGTGTATGCTACTGACTCGTAAATATTAAAAAGCTAAAATAAGAAAAATTTTTGGGTTCAGCATTTTGTAGGTGATATTTTGATGAGTAGATAAGCTACAGTCTTGCAGCACGCTGGGTAGAGGCAGGTTGTGAATCCATGGAGACAGAAGACGTTTTTTCTTTTCCTTTAGTAAGCTTCACCACAAAAGTGGTATCATGCAGAAAAATCCATTTTACTGTTCCTTTTAATAGGGGAGAAAGCTGTTAAGTTAGTGTTTATATTCCATATAGTTTCTGGAAGTTAAGAGATATCTCTAACCAAACACTGTTAGTCATTTGACCCATTTACACCAAAGTATATTCAAACTACTTGTGATTTTAACTTACTGAGACAGGGAATCACCCGCTAAAGGAATAAGTGGTGGCAGGCATATGTAAGGTCTGTTTTGATCCAAGGGTAAGGAAACCCTTTAGCATCATAATGCCAATTAATCAGAATGTTCTGAGGTGGAAGGAGGAAATGGAGAAACATCTGAAGTTTGCACCGTGTACCCAGTGGGCAGCTAAAACTGGCTGGAGTTCCAGAACTTGTACAGAGGAAAGCATTGCTCTTAGTGAGCCCTATAGTGGGCCCAAAGGAGGGCTGCTGGGCAATGCAGTCAACTGGAATGAAGTGTTAACACTAAATTATAAAACTCAATCTAACATTTACATGGGTTTTTTTTAATTTGTTTTAAAACAATGGAATGTGTGCTTTCAAAAAGAGTTGGTTGGTTTAGTCTTTCTTAGACTTAATGGAATTTTATTTGAACTTATCATATTCTTTAAAATCACATTAGAAATGGAGGTGGAGGAAAGGTGAGGAGAGTTAGGAAGAAAGAGGAAGAGTGTTCCTTTATTTTATATGCTTTACTTCTTGAGATACTGGAAAAGACAAAAAATCCACAAAAGAAGCAAAGATCACTTGACTAAATACAGAACAAAAACCTCCAAACCAAACCCACCCAAGCCCCCAACACCTCCCTTCCCTCCCTCCCTGATACTGCAGTTTTGCTCCCTTACCCCCTCAGTTTCTCCATGGGTTTTCCGTGGAAGTGGAACAGTTTGCTGTTCATGAATAACATGTATCTTATTATAAAAACACACAGTGTTTAGCTCCAGGGATAGTATTTCAATTAAATGCATCTGACAATTTTAGATCTACTCATGACTGAAATATTGTGATTAAGCAAACCACAGTTAATAAGAGTATTAAATAATGTTCTGTTTTACAGATGGACTGGCTTTAGTTTTTTTATGAAACCAAAGTGTTTTTTAAACTACTTAAGTATTCTTCAGCCGTGAAACTGAATATTTGCTGAAGTAATAACAAAAAAAACCCAACATTTTTCTCCTCTGTTTTTTGGACTTGGTTTAGTTTGTTCAGAGACTACTTTGTTCATGAAACTGAACTAGCATATTTTACCAGTGGAAAAAGCCAGATTTAGGCTTCTGCAGCAGCCTAAATAATAAACTTGGACAGTGCACGATCATAGAGGTGGTGATGTGTGTATTTATTCACCGAGAAACTGGTTCAGTATAATATGTTATTTATGCAGTAGTTTTGCAGTGAGTGTAGTTTAACCAAGGATTAGTATGGCATTAAACTACAATATTGTGGGTCCCACTTAAATTCCTGATGTGTGTGGTTTGTGTTTTGTTTTTGTTTTTTCATTTTTTTAATTCAGCTTTTTTTAGTATTACTGTTGGGTAAAGCTGGCTTGTATTTCATCTGTCCCTGTATTGAGTTTCTTGAAACCTTATGGAAGAAGAATGAATTCAGAGTTTTGGAAGGCATCCTTGAAGCAAATGACAGCTCACTTGTTTATCTTCTTCAGTCAAAAGTATTGACTGTATTACTGCAAAGGGGCTGCTTTGCCAGGTACAGTGGCAGTCGGGAGCTGTGGTCACTGACAGATGCGTTGATGTTAACAGAAGTTAGATGAAGTTATCTTGCAAAGCAATCCTAACGTTAGCTAGAGCTAGGTGCAGGCTCAAGAGGTGGTACCGTGTCCCCAGATTTGCTCTAAAATTCCTCTTGAACTCTGTATTGGGAGAATGGCATATGGAGGGAGAGCAGGGGACTGAGGAACTTTGTGTGGCTTGGAGTTACCGTGATATGTGATTTCATTCTGTTCAGTGTCCACATTGTCACCCCGGGATGCAGAGATGGAAATAGTGAAGACTGATGGTTTGGCAGAGAAGGCTGGGCCTGTGAAATGTCCTAATTATCTGCTAAGCAAGTCAGATACTACAGAGTATTACGTGGGACTTCCCTGACACTAATAGAGTTAAGTAATGTCTCGTTGTATGGGTTTTCAGTAAGGATTTGGGCATGTACATACAGTGATTACAAGCCCAAATTTTGGTCTGGCAGGGGACCTCCACTTGCTGAGGTCAGTTCATTTTTGTCTTTAATTACTACAGGAGCCGACTGCATCCCGTGACTTCAAGCAATTGCAGTGCTCTTTATAAAATCTGTGTTTGAAAAGCTCTACTTATGTAGCATCTTAACATACAGAATAAATATAACAGATTTAGCAGACGTGGAAGTTTTTACAGCTTCTGTGGGACTAAGCTGAACTTGGAAACAGTGCTCCAGAAGACACATTCCTTATTGCTGCTTTCCCTGAGTGCCAATCTGTGTTTTGTGTCACTGGAAGTAGCAAGGATGAAAGGGACAAATAAGCTGTTGTATAGAAACTCTGCTTGTTTAAACCATTTTTTATCTGCGAAGGGGGAAAAAAGTTTAATGTAGTTCTTATTTTAAGGTTGCAGTCTGCTTCTGAATTTCTGCTTGCTCTTGTAGGAAAAGCTCTGTAGTAGCTGCGTGCAAGAAAATTATTCTAAGATTGATATGATAAATTAGCTGAGATTTGTCCTAATTCCATACCCTTCTGTAAAAGTGATTTTACTCTGTAAATACCTGTAATCTAAGCTGATGGTGTAAGGGAGTTGGTGCCTTAACTCCCCTTTCTTCCCTGTGTGGCCACTTTGTGATTAGCATTTAATAACTTTATCTTCATTGTCCGGATTTACCGGTACAGACAGCAAAAAGGGAAGCTTGGGAACTCCAGGACGCTTGGTAGAGGAGAATAAGGAGGATAGATTTAGATTAGATCTTAGGAAGAAATTCTTTAGCACGAGGGTGGCAAGACATGGGAATAAATTGCCCAGAGACGTTGTGGCTGCCCCCTCCCTGGAGGTGTTCAAGGCCAAGCTGGACAGAGCCTTGTGTACCCTGATCTGGTTGAGAGGTGTCCCTGCCCATGACAGGGAGGTTGGATTAGATGATCTCTAAGCTCCCTTCCAACCTAGGCCATTCTGTCTGTTCTGTTCTTATTCTGTTCTGTTCTAGAGTGTACCAAGAAGCTGCCTTTGGTAGAAAGAAACAGTAACTGGGATCTGACTTGGAGGGTCTGTTTAATGAGTTGGGTTTTTTAAATTCAGGGGTTTGGTGGTTTGGTTTTGGTGGTGGTAGGGTGAAGCTGACACTACCACATGTTGCTGCTTGCTGCTACAACTTCCTGGCAGCCCCCCGATGGAACTTTCTGTTCTGCGTTCTATAAACTGACTACTGAGGAAGAAAACCTCACCTTCTCCTCCCACAAAAAATGCTACAGGTTAAAATGCAAGACTCCACTTTTCTCTAGGCTGACCTTCTTAGATGTAGGGGGGTGTGTATATGGCAAGGGCTCTGTTTGCCAGGCTGTGCAGAGGTGTGGAACAGTATGTAAACGTGGATATTTGAATTGCCCTCTGCTGTTACTGCATGACAACGTGCAGGATGTAGCAGATGCAGTAGAGGGCCTGTGAGGCAGATAATAAAAATGATTTTCAATATTACTGTCTTGATAGCAATGTCTTACTTGAAGACAGTCTGTAAATAGATACTCTATTTTGAATTCTAATAATTAACTTTTTTGTTTGTTTTCCTATTTGAACATGTATTACATGGTATTATTGTGATACCATTTTTCTAATGTTTATTTGAAATAAGATATACTTAAACCCATCTAGAGAAGAAAAAGCACTGCTTGAATGTTTAGCTCACAGATGCTGAGGTCTCACCCAGTGCGAGATGGATCACGGACCTCTCTCTGCCTCGACCGATTGCATGCAGCCATTAGAGTGAGTTACTGCATTTGGAGTAATTAATGTAGAAGCCTCAGAATAGCAATTAAGACCAGTAAGGTCTGTTGAAGCCTGAGATATTCAGACTTCTAGATGTTAAAACCTGGAGGGTCACACAGTGCTGTTTACATATAAACAGCCTATGTGTTTCAGGGCAGAGTAGTTCCTGGTGATCCCTTTATCCTGTGGCACGGAAGAGTATTTCAGTTTAACAGTTCTCAGTAGTTAAATGAAAACTGTGAGGCTGGAAGCAAACACTGTTTTCTCCCATTGAGCATGGTGAGAGTTGAGCTAGTGGGAATGCAAAGTACTGATCCTGCTTAATTGAGATAGCTGATGATGTCGTCGTACGAAGGAGGGTGGCTGCAAGACACAAAGGGCATGAAGGTTAGAGGTCCATATTCAAATAAATGTCAAGTAAAGGACCGAGTGCTCATTTAAAACTGAGTATAGCAGGGCTTCCTTTAGAAGTCGTCATTAATCATGCAATGTTAACTCGTCGATCGTACGACGGGATAAAGCACAAACATGCTCATTCAGTGCAGTGATACCTAAAAGGTGCCATGTGCTCTGAACCTGTTCCAAAAAGAGAAGCTCTGCTGCCCTGTCAGTCACACGAAGAACTAGTTCTGGTGTGACTCTGCGGTCACTGGTGGCTTATCGAGTCCACAGAACAGAGCAAATACGGCTCGTATTGTCTGGGGAGTTTTATTAATGCAGCTAAACTTGTCTCCTCTCTTTTTGTCAAGATTTCCGGTAACTGTGTGAACAGTACAGACAGAAAAGGACCCAGGAGTGCCGCTTGCTTTCTAGCGGTGCCTGATGTCCTGTTGTGTTTTATTGCTCTGTGGGTAGCTGTTTTCTGGAAACTACAAAATACCTTCATTTGCATCGTTAATAAGATATATTCTGCTCAGTTAAATTTTGTATTAGTGTCAACACAGTGGTGAATGTGAAATGTTTCGTTGTTCCCTCCTCATTACAAGATGAGATTTTTATCATTTGAGGGGAATAGTGACCTTGCCAAGTGCAGGGAGAGGAGCTGGGTTGAAGTATTCACAGCTTTTTGATCTCAAACTGTGAAGCAGTGCATCCTTCCGTTTGCAGACGCTGACTTCTGTAAGACAGCAAGCAATTACAGCAGTAGAGAAGCAGGATAGAGCCAGTTCCATATCAATTAAATCAGTAACCAATACTTGTGGAAATGCGACTTCATCAGATGTGGCTTTGTGCAAAACCCCAAAAGCTGTTTGAGGTAATCTGCCCTCGGGTTTGAGCATCTTCTTGCCTCTGTTGAGATTGAAGGTAAAAATGTTTGTGGTTTTTTCAGTCATACTCTAGTTCTCCTGGAACCTCTGTTTTTTGTCGTGCACCTTCCATAGATGCAGAGACCTAGAGTTAGTGATTTTCTTCCTGATGCTATGTTGATTATTCTTAGTTAGAAGGTAGGCAAGATCACTTAGACCTTCCAGTGTGTGTCCATTTATAACAAACAAAAAGCCACACCTTGAGGAGGTCAATTTAGCATTGAGGGGACATAGGAAACTACCAGTCTGGAAGTGCTTGTCTCTGATCTGCCTTTTTGTTTTTTCTCTGCAAAGCTGGATTTCATTCACGGGTGCTGGGGATTTAGGTGACCTCCTTGAAACCTGCGTGGACTCACTGTGCAGTTTTTGATGAAATAAGTTGGTGCGCGGCCAAGTATCAATATTGCCACTGTGGTGCACATCCCAGCCTAGTGAGATATCCTAGAAATTCATGTTTAGGAAAATGCAGGTTCAAGTTCAGTTAGCAATTAATTATATTCAAACTCCTAAGGGGGAGGCAATAACATGACAAGAAGCACTAACTGAACACACATGTTATGGCATGACTGGGTTAGAGCTGCTTTAATTCTGTTCCCAGGATGTGTAAATACATGTGCTTAAGACAGACAGGGGAATGTTTATTTAAAATAAAGTCATCTTTTGATAGATTTCTATAAATTTGTCACACGAAAATGAATTTGAGTTGTCAGGACTTATTTATCAGTCTAGCTTACCAAGCATACCTCTAAAATGATCTTGTTTAATGTTGTGTTCATTTACATAAGTTAGAAGTGAATAGTAAAACGTGCAGTTGTACAGAGATCATCTTTAAAATACCCTGATTATTGGCATCACCCCTAACAGCTCAGATGGGATAAAGCAGCTCTGTTTATAGACGCTCTCACACTCAACATAATCTCATGTTCCAAATTTTTTGTCACTATGTGAAAAGTAATTTTTGGCTGGTATCATTACTTTAAATTGCTTTTAATTTTTTTTTTTAACTTGTGGTATCATCAAAGTATTACTGGTTGAACAGCTAAACTTTGGTTTTTGGGGAGGGGGGGAAGTCACAATTTCAGAAGTTTTTGCTACCTTTCTAGAAAAGAAAATGCAGAAATCCATTCCGTTTGGTTTGTGAGCTCCTGTTTTAATGTTTGAGCAGATACTGGATATTGGCGGAAATAATCTGTAAGTCTTGAAGGTTTCACAACTTCCATCACAAAGCTGTGTTACTATGGAAAAGTGGTGTTCACTCTTTTGACAAGTGTGACACTTAACCAAGGCATAAAAATAATACAAACCACATAATACACAAACCGAGGAGGGAGTTGTCTGTGCAGACAGTTTGTTGACACTTTGTTGGAAAAGATTTCTCTGATCTGCTTGTTGGGTAAGATCAAAAATACATCGGAATTGGACGGGCTGTGAACGTTTTGTTGGGGATGTTGCTACATATACATGCTTTCTAAATTGAGGCATAGTTGTTACTGCTTCGGGGCTTCAATGTTAACCAGAGAGACTGCCCAGGCCTGATGAAATGCCAGTAGCTTGGTAGAAAAAGCAGAATCCAACTTGTAAAGCACTTTTTTTAGAATGATTATCTTTCTTCACAGCTTTCCACGAAGATGCTAAAATGTAAGGTGTGCAGTTCTTTTCAAATGAGAAAAAAATAGCATGTCATTGCTTTTGTTTTGTTTTTTTTTCTTTTTGTTTCCCAAACATAGATGCAGTGAAGACAAAAACATGCAGGTTTTTCTTGGTGTAGGCTGTCAGAAATGACACTCATGAAGGTTTATTTCTGCAAGCTATAAAAATGTACTCGTAAAACTGATGCCTGGGTTTATTTTTTTATTTTATTTTTTTCATGTTTAAAGCTGGCCGTGGTGTAGCTGAGCATTTGGTGCTTCCCCCACCACCCTTCTCTAAAGATTGGAGAGCAGGACATCAGTGCTTGCATATAAGGTGGACTCGGGTCCACCTCGAGTGGAAAAACAGCACCAGAGATCCCTCCTTTGTTGTCCCTTTCTCCTAAGGGGGTCTGGATTTGGGGCTGTGAGCCAGCCCAGCTCAGTGTGGATGTTGTTTTGGAGTCCTTTTGAATGTGGATGTGAAGCAGTTTGTCTGTCCTTTGCTTCGCAAGAATTCTCTTTTTAAACAACAAAGCTGTAGCTATGAAGTAGCCTATTTGTCCTAAAACTTATGAAAAGGAGGGGGAGGGAGTGCTGGGACCCATCTTTATAACAACAATCAGCCTTTGTAAGGTTTCATTCCAGGCTAATGGCTGGTGAAATTGTTCTGGGTAGTTAAAATGAAATGAAATGAATTAAAGAACATGAAGGAGAGCAAGCAGAATGGTTTATTGCTTTTCTTTGAAGGCACAATAGCTATACTCTGTCTCTTTTTGTTACTCATATCTGTGTGGCGGATATTTAAAGTCAGGGTTTTGAATAGCATGATGGCTAAATGAGGGCTATAAATCGAGGGCTATGGTGCAAAATTCTAGTGCTAGCAAGTACTAAAACACAATACCAAAGAGGCTGGGGCCTAAAATTGTTTTAGACTGATGAATATGCAGACATAAACCCAAGAAAATATATGTATTCCCAACCAAAAAAACTCCAGAGAACAGTAATGATCCATTTTTTAAGAAGGAAAGCAAATATTTTTAACATGTTAATGCTTTCAATTTATGCTGGAATGCTACTGGTATTTCCTTAAAATCCTGAAAATCCGTACCTAAGAATTTTTAATTACAAGTGTGGAAAATATCAAGTAGTCAAATATTTGTATTAATGGGAAAATGTGAAAATGTCCAAGTTGCTGTATAGATTTTCATTTATGAACCTACAAATTTAACCAAAACCCCCTCCAAATAAAAAAAAGTTTTTTAATGTGTTGCCCTGCTGATAGCAACACAAAAGTTTCCCAAAATGGGATAATGCAGCTTAGAAAGCACCTGGTTGAAGACTGTTGTTACACAGCTGAAAAAATAAAGTGTCATATCAGGTTGGGGTCACGTTTGTCTAAGAAAAACTAACAGGAGGATTTCTATTGTCAACACAGGAGATGAGCAGTACGATAACGGCAAATTATACTCTCTGATCCACCCCTCTGCTATAGAAGTGACTAGAGATTAAAGCCTCAGCCAGGAATTTCATTACTCTTATACATTTTTCACAAAGGCAGTATTTGTAAAAATACTGGTAAAGAAGGGTCAGAAATTTTCCTGCAAGCATGAGATCATTTTTGGTGGCGTCGCATGTGCGTATATGTGTGCGTGCATGACTATAAGAGTATTCAGAACTGAAAAAATACCTACTGCATCTGTTGAAGGCAGTGTATGTGCTTAGGCCTTAGGCTCTGTAATGTGCATGTGGATGTTGGTTAGTATTTAGTTCCTGATATGTTAAAAGGCCAGAGTTTTATTAGGGTTTGAATTTACTTTGGGAGGGTTAAAACATTGGCATAAGAATATATCCTAGAGTGGAACAACCTGGAATATTAGAAATGAAAAAGTGCACGTTTTTAAATGGTGAAGGGTACAGAACTTGGTTACTTTTGAAAGAGAAGCTTATTAACAGATCTGCTTTTATTGCCCCTCAATTAAGCAAAGCTCGGGATCTGGGAACCTCATTTCAGGGCTTTAATAACCAGCAGTGCTCAAACCTCTTCGTAGCTGAGTCTCCATGAGGAGTCGGCAGTGCCGAGTCCACCCCTCTCCCTGCTTTCCCTGACAAGCTGGGACCCCTGATGGTTCACAGCTCTCCTTGTCAGTTCCAGGGCCTGCACTATTGTCTCTGCTCCGAAAGTGCTTCCAGCTGTTGTCTGGCTGTAAACCTGGCCGGATCCAGCTGACCTGTCAGGGAGCTGGTGAGGTGTCTCTGCTCCAGGTTCTCTCGGTGTTTGCAGATGAGAGCTAACTTCCATGGATCCTGCTGGAGCTGGGCTTCCACGCTGCAGTGCACGGGCACCGTCCTTCTCTTAGCCCCTGTCCCTCAGCAGTGCGGGTGGGCTGTTGTTTTCCTCACCTGTTCTTCTCACACTCGAGTCACTTCTCACACAAAGTCGGGACATTATTTCCTAATGTTTTGATTAGTGTTCAGTGACTGTGTGTGTCTGGTGAAATGTAGCTGCATAGGCCCCTTGCAGCAGCTCACCTGCTGTTTGTTGCTCAGGGCTGCAGAACCTGTGGAGAATGAGACTTGTTATACTTAGTGAAGCTCCCTCCTGGTGTGCTTAGGCTGCTGCCTGCACTGGCTGGACTGAAGCTACCCTGGGGGCTGAGACAACTGCAGAGAGTCACGGCAGGGCAGACACAGTTCCTAGAAGACCATTAAGAATCCTAAACAAAAACAGTGGATGGGAGATCTACTAAATCATGGTGTGGTGCTGCACGGTGTCTGGTACTTGATAGCTCTTGTTCCACTGTGGGTGGACCACGAAGCCGAAGGATGCAGGTTACGCTGTCTAGGTCTTCCCTACAGTGTTGGGAGAGTTGTCCTGTGAGACTCTGGTGTGATGGGTCACACCGGACAGTGATTTTTTTGTTTCTGGAATGTGGAGGTATATTCACAGTGGGCAGAGCCAGCCAGCACTGATAACCTGATGCCTTGTCCTTTTGCTGAAGGAAGCCTACTGAAGAAAGAAGTTAAAGCTCTCAAATCAAAGTTGGGCACACAGAAGTAGGAGCAGATGTGGCATGTGTGCCCAGGAAGCCAGATGAGAGCTGAGGTGTGCTCCATTTCACAGACCACAGTTGCTAATGAAGTTATTTTAGCTTTTCACTTATGGGCAAAGACTATGTTAGTGACCTATCTGACTTTATCAGTAGCAAGTATGATAAGCTCTAGAGCTTCACTGAAAGAGTAATTTGATAGAGCAGAAGTAGGGATCTTACTTGTAACCTGACCATTTTGTGAGTGTGGAACTGCTGCACAGCTTCTGATAGAAAGCAGTGCTCTATTTTTATCATGGGTTAAGGAAGTTCATCCATCAGATTTAGGAGATGGATTAATTCCTATCCTGTGGCTTGCTGTGAAATTGCTATTTGGCATTGCCCATCTATTACTGGAGAACACTTAACTGCTGCACCTGGCTCTGTTTGTAGTTGTTTGCTTTCCTAATAAGTTAATATGTAAGATAGTTATTTGCAGGTGCTAGACCATCAGTAGGAGGTATCCAAATGGGACTCCAGAAGGAGGGCTTGGTTTTATGTTCAGTTGGTAAGAAGGCTGCACGCTTGCTGACATTGCCTGATACTAACATGCTTGTCTTCTGCTTGGGAAGCTCTTTAAATGTCCAGAACACGGTAGGTGAGCGACCTCTGTGTGAACAAACACCAAGAAAAGTTTTTTATAGTTACATCTTGAAAACTTTTCAAGAACAGTAGGTGTGTGTCCATGAAAGTACTGATTACATCCATGTGCAATGGCCCATTTTTCACTGCCTGCTTGTGTATTTCCTAAGGAGCATGTTACAGTGGGAGTGTTTACTTTAATAAAATTCTCCACTGCTTCGCTCTGATGGTATCTGTTCTTGGGTAAGAATAGTTTGCAGGGCAAAATGAATGAGTGGCTTTATGCATAATACAAGAGTATCAAATCAATCAAAACATAAGGTGCTTTCTGCTTTGTAATACTGACTAAATGTTTTCCTTGGGTAAGTTAGTTGAGTTGGCTGCAAAATAGATTATGTTAAAATGGGTCTGTCTTTCCCTTCATTTTTAAAAGATTTGCCTTATTCTTTATCAAAAATAAAAAACCCCGCCTGCCCTGTTGTGCCTCCTCTTAGATTATTTAGCTGTGGGGAGAATGCAGTACTAGGGTGTGTGTGTATGGGTAGCTGTGAACAAATACTAAGGGGTAGTGAAAATCAGAACCAGTAGCTCATGAGTTAGGTTCCTTGGGTTGCTATCCTGATTCCTCTTAAGTGAAGGACGTTTGACCCATTGATCAGATCATTGTCTTCCAGTTTTCATCTCGGCTGAAAGCCATTGCTGATGTTCTCAACAGGTGGTGGTGGAAAACTGGAGCCATTTCATACTTCTGTGCTTTTAAAAAGACATGAAATTGAATAGAAGCTTTCTATAGATCATCAAGAAAGGGGTTGGGTAGTATACCACAGTTAGTGGTACCACACTGTAGTGGAGTGCTGGGGAGGGGAAAAGGACTACGTGGATTAGGGTCTCCACCTCTTGCTGCTTTTTTTATATTTTGGGTGCTTATACAATTGCCCTTTGGTCAGAAACAGACAGGGTGAGATGTTGCTGTGTGCTTCCTTGAAGTCACTTGCCACATTGCTAGTTCAGCTGCTGCTTGGTCTCTAAAGCAGAAGCTTTGAGGGGAGAGGCTGTTCTCTTCTCGCTGTCCTGACCCAGTCAGGCTTTGCAGCTAGTTAGTTGTTGAATTTTTCACAAATAAGAACAGTATTGACAAAATACTTTTCTGATATGATTTGTAGGAGTTTGATAGCTCATAGGTGAGGACAACTGTGATGTGCTGTTCAGCATTAACGTTTTTAGACTGTCACTGATGAAATTCTGTAATAATGCAATGAACTCACGATAATTTAACGCAGAGTAAGGAACTTATAATATTGATCTTACTGGGTTATTACATTTGCTTTTAAAGGTAGATGAAGCATTAACACCTGAGACTGCAACATTGATCATAACATTGTCACTATAAAAGCCTAACTGCTGTCAGTTTACTTCAGAGCTAATATAAAGAGCAGCCTACCTTTAAATCAGGTGATTAACTTGCTTATCTGTGCTGAGGCTGAAAGAGCCATTTCCACTGAGACTCACCCATTTTGCTGGGACCAAGCAATTGGAGTTTGCCAGTGATGCTGATGTGAATTTTTCCCATTGCTGAGCATTTCTCAAGTGGGCTTTCCATGATGAATCTCTGGCCTTTTCAGAAAATAAGTTTGAGGTCTGTAGGAATAGAGCTATTTCTCAGTTTTAGTTTTATAAATACTTGTAGGGGTTTGCTTGTGGAAAACTGCCAAGGGATTATCAGAGGTTGTTTGTTATGATGATTTTGGGGTATCCAGTTGAGCACCAATAGGGTTAAAAATGTTGAGAAGACACCTTGTGAAAGTAAGGCCTATTTTCAGTGTTGCAAGTTTATTAGTTTTTAATTAAATGCCACTGTTCAAACCTTCATTCCTCAGTGGTTGTTGCCATTTGGACAGTACAGAAGGTACTGTAGGCTTCTGTACTTCCTTAACTGGCTTCATGAAGTTTGTTGATTTCAACAAAAAAAGTTTGCAGTTTTGTTTGTGTTTTGGCCTGCTGTGTTTCTGGTAAAATACAAAAATCTCTGAAAGCCTTTCATAACAGCCTGAGATTTAAATTTAAAATCCAAGTAGCTGTAGAAAATAAAGGCCTAAATTTTGACAGAAGAGGTAAAGACTAAATGTATTTAGTGTCTGTTCAGGAAAGCAAAGAGCTGTGTGTTAATATGATGTTCGAAGACATCTCCCACTCTTTGACCAGTTTTTTTTCTTCCTTGTACTGTTTGCTTTTTTGATAAGTAAATATATAATTAATTTAGGGAGTGCTGGGAGGGCAGGAAATGAAAGCAGTAGACATTTAATACATAGGATTATATAGCAATATGTACTTGGTATGTAAAACCGTGAATTCAGATGCAAAAAGTAAATGAGATCAGTGGAAGAAGTTAGTGGGATACAGGATTTGAAAATAGCTCATGAGCAAAAACTGTGGAGGATTTGTGATTTTTTTTTTCTTTTTTCCCTTCCCTGTTTTCCTGCTCCTTTGGAGCCCTGAAAGTACCTGACAACCTTTAAGGTTGGGTGGTGTGTGTGGTTTTTTTTTAATCTAATACTATAGTAGAATTCTAATAAAGTAAAAAAGCTTGCATGGTTTAAATTTTTGGGCACTGTTTTTTTAGCTTTTAAGCAGTTTAGTAGAAAGCAATTAAGAGAGCTCATTCTAGTGGCTAATCAAAATCATAAACCAAAACACAAAATAAAGGCAAAGTAGAAATTAGTGCTACTGAAAGGATGCTCCCAAACCAGCTGTGCTTACATACATCAAGTTTACGTTATTAACTACACCATTTCTCCAACCAGTATGTTGTCAGCACAGTGGAATGAAGCCTTCATCTCTACCCATTATTTCCTTTCAGAAAAACTAAAATAAATTCATCATAAAATAAGATGGAAAATAAAGTCACAGAAGACACACTGTTGAAAATGTGCAGTTTCATTCAAATGTATTTGTTTCAGAAAGAAAATAAAGACGGCGAAAGTGCGTTTGAAGAGTTTGTTTAAGAAGAACTGCAGGGCTTGCTGAGATAAAGATGAAAAATGGGCGCGCGCGGTGGCGGAGCTGTTAGCCCCCCTGTTAGGGCTGACAGATCAGCCCAGAAGTGGCATCAGGGCAGGGAGACATCAGCCTCAGTAATGGAGAGATGTCTGGGGGAAAGATTGCTCTATCACAGTGATGGGTTCCTCATGTGTTATAAATCTAAGATTGTTCTTTCCTGCCGCAGAAATGAGCAGCTCTTTCTCCTTCCTAGAATGAAATGTTGGATAGAGAAAAGAACAGAAATGAAAACGAAAAGTGAGGAAAGTTATCTTTTTAACATAAATCTCTTGTGGAAACAGTATCGAACCCATTAGTGATTTGAAAAACAGCACCCTGCCCATCTCCTCCCTACGTGGGGAAAGAAGGAAGCTGCTTTATGGTCTCTGCTCTCCTTTCCTTGGTACTGCTCATCTAGGCGCAGTAGCGATGGACTGCTCAAAATTTCGCTGTGGGAAGCGAGGTCCAAGGTGGTGACAGCTCAGGAAGCCATCACTTAGGCTGGAGTGCAAAGCTGGGAAAAGAAGATCCTGTTTGTTTGCCTTCAGATCACGATGAGCAGTGGGCAAGGTGTGGTTGTCCAGTCCCTTCTGCCCCCAGAAGGGAAGCCCATGATCAGTGGTTTCCAAAGAGGACCCAGTGGCAGTAAAAAGCGATGCTGTGGCATGTGCTTATCAGGGACTTGACGTCTGCTTGGGTGCCTTACAGAAACTCGAGGATTAGCCTGTGGCCTGCAAGCACTACCTATGAAAGCTAACTTTGAATGTAAGCAAACCTTTCCCCCCCCCCCATTTTTTTAACCCTGTTGCTGCTGTTTTTTCCCTCCTTAGTTTCATCTTGTATTTGATATGAAGAAGCTCTATACAAGAGTTTGCTTTAAACTCAGAAGAGTTTGTTCAAAATCCTTTGGGAGTCCTGAAAATAATGCTCCTGGTTTTTTCTCAGAGGCAAAACTGGTGACCTGATGGGTTTTTGTTGACCTAGTAAGAAGGTACTTTGGATCCTTCTTATTCCTTAATAAAGACAGATAAATGTAACTTGAATTGATTTATTGTGGCAAATTTCTGTGAGCTTTAATTAATCCTAGGTAGCTTGTCAGTATAAATTTCATAGTAAGAAACAGGGGTATATAGATGTAATCTATAGATGTATAGATGCTTTCATCAGCTGAGTTCTATGTAGAATCTTGAAGAAAAGCATCAATACCTGTGTCTTTATATGAAGCTCCATTTTTATTTTACTTAGGTAATTCTTGTTACCTAGATTTATATCTGGCTTTTTATGCTCTGCTCGCATTGGTGACTTGCTGGTAACAGATGATCTGCTCCTCAGCTAAGGCTGTGGAAAGCCTTTGGAAGAGCTTGGAGCACTTGGTTGTAACTCAACCTTAACTTCTTCTATCCATCTTGTTAACTGTTTTCAGATATGCTTCCTTATTGGTTTTTCTGCGCTACTTAGAAGTTTTTCTGCCTTCTGACCTGTGTGTGTCATCTCTTCCATTGTACTCTCTTAATCGACTGCGTTGTCTTAGTCTCACCCATTTCAGATACTTGCACCCTTCTCATTTTGTTCTTCCCTTGACACTTTCTTATTTGTATTGACTTTTACATATTTATTTTTTACATTGCACTGTGTATTATCCTTATATTCTGACTTGATTCAAACAATTGCTCATAATCCTCTCTGTGCCCACTGGGATGCTTGGCTGTGTGAGGCATTACTGCCTCTGGACGAAACCTTGCAGTCCTCACTCCTTTTGGGGTGGTTTTTTTCCTGAGCAATCTTTTCCTTTTGTCTGTTGAATAGAGAAGAATAAGCTTGACAAACAGAGTATTAGCACTGTGGTGTTTCTTTTGCTTTCTCACTTCTGCCTGACAAAGAGAAGTAGTGTTGAAGTTGTAGTGAAGTGTAAGGACAACATCGTTCAAATGGGGCAGGGTCCCAGGAGGGTGAGGCTGTGCTTTCACAAGCACACTTTCGGTTCTTGTGCCTGAGATTGTCTGGGCCACAAATCAAGTAACGGGCCTGGATGATGGAAAAGACCTCTGGAGGTCATCCTATCCAAACCCCTGCTCAAACCAGGGTCACCTATAGCAGGGTGCCCAGAACTATGTCTAGACAGCTCTTGGAGGTCTTCATTACATCATCTCAGCTACTCTTGCTCTTCATCTCCCATATTTATTTATTTGACCGTGTGCATAGTTCAAATTCCTCATGGGAGAGGAACAGCCATGAAAAGGAGAGGAACCTCCCATTTTCCTTGTTTGCTTTTCTCCTGTTTTCAAGGAGTAACTACACTGAAGCATATTGCTCCTGCATTTTGCAGTCAGTGTTGTGATGAGGACAGTTTGTCAGTGGAGAAAAAAAAAGGGCGGGGGGGAAATGCCCTGAAAAAAAACCCTGTAAGAATGACTTAGCTGGGTGACTGGCAGTGTGCACATTTGTTGGTTTCCTGCAGTTCTGTTGTGTTCTGTATTCTAGGTTACGTACAGTGAAGTGATCTGCTGTGAAAATACCTGGATGCCTTATTTAATTTATACTGAAACTTGTTGGTTTAGTTGTGCTTGATTTCACTGCTTGATTGTTCAGAAACATGCCAATAGTTTATTCAGACGTGCAGTTTAAGCTGTCTGCACGCTGTCCACTCTGTTCTCTGGCCACTGCTCCTCCTTTTACCTGAAGGCTGTAGGCCCCAGGCTGTTGCTTCTCTGCTCTGTGTGCCTAAAGCTGCTAAAACTGTAGAGAGCAGATGGGCAAGTGGATAGGAGATAGTGAATAGTAAGCAGCGGTTTCTTGTTCTGTGTTAGACAGTTGTTCTGCAAGCGCTAGGTAACTTCTGAGATACACGAACAGCTGCTGGTCCTTCAAATGCTCTGGAGATAAAGCAGAACTGGACTGTTTTATTCACCCCTCTGTTGCTGAAGCTGCTCAGCCTGCCTTCTGCCCAGTTCCCTTCTCACCAGCTTTGGGAGATTTTCTTGCTCTTCCCCCCAAGTTTTCAGGTTAGTAATGAAATGTTGTCCTCTCATAAAAATGTCATAATCCTCGAGTGATTTAAAGTGCTTCTGGATCGGAGATTGATGACACGAGGAGCAGTTTGCTGTAATACAGTTAAAGGCATCATGGTCTAGTTGCCAGAAGTAGGAGTCAAGGAACTTAAGTCTCATTGCTGGCCCTATAAATGATTCCTGTTGTGACCTTGGACAAATCACCTAATCTCTTTGTGCCTCTGATTTGCTGGTTGGGAAATGGGTATCCTAATGCTCATGTAGCTTCATCAAGCACAGTGTGAGGAGTGCTGTGTACAAAATAAATTTGCCATGAGGGGACAGCTTAAGTCTATAAATTCCATATGAAGTAAAATTTATCTGCTTATCTGAGTTTATCTTTAGTGGGAGGCTGGAAACAGAAGTGCAAAAAATTCTGCGCGAGTTTTCTCATCAGTCTTGGCTCTTTCAGGATCTTTCCCTTTTGCTGCCCGGGAACTGGACCCTTGCTTCCCTTGCAGTGTGAATTTTCCATTTTAATCCACTGGAATTTACTTGGTGTATTTTTCAAATCGATAGTGCCTGCTAAGAAGGCACGTTTGCTCGGTGGGCCAGTTGCTGTGTTTTAAAGTACACATTTATTACATCATTGATTTCACTTTGCTGTTCTAATATGCACCAAAGGTTCATTCTTCCCCAGCTACGAACCTGTCTTGTGCTTACATCTTGCATGGGAACTTTATATGTAGCCTGCCTATATTGACCAGTGGAAGGTAAAAGAAAGGAAGGAGGGCAGATGAAATACAGCCAGGCAGATTTCATAGGCAAATATAACTTCCTTTATTTTTGATGATTCTTCTGGAATTCTTAGAGTTTCAGCGGCTGAGGATTTGAAGAAGAAAGGGTTAATATTAAGAACTGCCCAATAAAACTTGCATTTGGCACCTCCGGGTACTGCTGCTGAGCCTAGTTCCCTTGTGCTGTGGAATCCACATCTCTTACCTGAAGGTAAAACGTCTCCCTTCCCTTTTGTTCTTTGTTAGTACCCTACAGAGGAGTCTGGTGGAAGCTATACAAGCAGACTTGCCTGTGTGCTTTCCTGTAACGTCTCTCTTGCTTGCCTTTTTAAATACATTTCCATTTTAGAAGAAAATTGAACTCAGAAAAGATCTCTGTGGTGGTGCTCCCAGCTTGGGAACTTCCACGACCCTCCAACTGGAGGTGCTTTTTGATTATTGGAGAGGACTGGAAATACATGGGAATGAAAGGAGATATAGTATTTTCAAGGCTTATGGTGAATTCTTTAGGTATCAAAGAGCTTAATCGTGGAATTTAACCTAATAAGAAATTATTTTCCTGGTCTATTGAAGGGCTTTTGTCTAGTCTATAGGAAGACTCTTATTACCATTTAACCTTACCGTTTGAGTCTTTTCTTCTCCACGTTTTCTGTTAAGAGACACATTAAAAGGAACATATCAGACTGAGAATGGACATGACATGCAGGTTTAAAAACGGAGTGTTTAATGGAGTAATGAATAAATGGAAACAGATTTGTCTGTCAAAAATTAAATAGGAGTATTCTTTGATTAATATCAAAATCTAATCTAAAATAGTTTTAGCCATTTCATACAGGTGACATCTGTGCTTAAATATAATTTCCTCTCCCTGTTCTGGCATGACTGTTAATTACTTACTCAATGTAGTTCAACATTTAGTTAATAAATATGTCAAGCTTTTACCATGGTGTTCTTTTTGCAGAGTTGTGAATTTGCAATTAGTTTTAGATTTACTACATGGTGACAGACAGTGCTGTATAAATAGAGGTTAAACACACAATTTACATATTAATTTCATGATTCATTTATTCAATGATTTATGTGGATATAGATTGTATTTAATCTCTGTGCTGTAGTTGTTTCAGGCATGACGAACAGAATCACTCTGCTGGTAGAGAAGTAATGATGTCTGTATTGAGCTACAGAGAGCAAAGAGGAAAAAAGAGATTTTGAAACCAAATGATTCATTCATCTCAACACTTTCTGAGAGGCTAGTGAAAAGCAGTAATAGATTTCTAAAGCATGTGTGTACAGATACATATACATGTGTTCACATGCACATACATACCCAGTGAAGGTTTGATGCTCCATCTTGTTGCTATAATAATGCACATTATCATTAGATAACGGTGTGTGTCCAATTCTGTTCACCCTGGAAGCCAGGAGATAAGTCACCATCCTCTTGTCCTAGGCTTTGTGCTGCGTGTGTTCTGTGGTTGTTTTCCAGACTTCTGTGTGTGTGATGCTTATTGACTTCAAGTCTATACCTCTACCTCTTGTGCTCACGACGTTTGCAGTAGCTCTCTCCACTCCCTACAATGCAGCCCTGATATTTTGCAGTCATCTCAAAAGGGACTTTAATGAGTATTATTTTACCTGGAAAAACGTATTTGTCTATTTTCTTACCCAGAAGACTTCATTTTGTCTGTTGTATTGAAGGGAAGAGCGAAGTATTCGTAGGAGAGATGAGAAAATACTCTGGGGTGCTTCTAGTTTAGATCTGCCAGTTATAGGTATGCGGCTACATAAATGGGTAGAGGAAGTACTTTGTAAATACAGTTAGATTTCTAACTACTTAACCTCGTGCACATGTATTTAATATTATGAATGTAGTAAGTTAAAGCATATTTATGGTTTAGCTTTTTCCTTGCTGCCAGTTGTGAGTATAAAGGTCTCCGGAGTGAAGATAGATCTTTAATTTAGCAGATTGCAGCCTTTAAATGAACACTTGAAGCGGGGTCGAATTCAAATAGATCTCTGGTTTGGGTGCTGTGCGTGGTCCCTGTTCCCCTGCAGTGCTGCTGGTGTAAATCTGTGTGCCTCTCCTTCCAAGCCTTTTGTGATGAAAGGGGGAGGCTCCACCTTCAGCTTCTTGTCTGAATCCCTCTAGACAAACAGTGATTTGGTTCTAAGAAAACAAACAAACAAAAAAAATCAGAATTGAAACAAAACAAACCGGGGTAGCTGAAAACCTATTAAGAACCTGAAATAAAAAGACATAACTACTCTTAATTCGTTATGACAAAGGGCACATGATTAGTTGCTTTTGAAAAGACTGCAGCCTTTTCCCTGGGGGTGTTGTAGGTGCCTCCTTGGCTTCCCTTTCAGGCCCTGCTGTGCCGTGCCCTCCTCCCTGCACGGTCACGCGTGTCACACGTACATGTCATATACACTTCACTCGACCGTTTCTAAAAGAATGCTTTGATTATTTTTTTAAAGGACTGAAAAGAGCTACTGATTAGGTGAAAATACTGTGTGATTCTTTTATAGGTGATGGAGTAATAACCGCTGTTGGTCCAAAGCACTTCAACTTGAAAATTTGGGGTGGGGGGAGAATCCCTTTCTGCTCAGAGACTGTGGGAGTGGTGTTCAGTCACTGAGCAGTGCCATCTAGAGTATACCCACGGGGAGGATTCACAAAGAAACCCCTGGATATCTTCTCTCCTTTGAACAGAAGTGAAAGAAAAAAATAAATCATCTGAAATTAATTTTTTTGTTAGAAGAAATGTCCAAGAAGCTTTGATTTTAGTCCATTTCTCAGGCCTGTGCTGTTTCTCCCACACTTGCTCTGTGCATTTTTGTGTACCTAAGTATGCAGAGGTGTGCAAGCACATGCATTTTAGTAGTATTTCCATTTATTTACCTGTGAAGCGTGTATTGAAGCTGCCATTTCTGCTTTTTAAATGGAGCCCCTGAAATATGTTAGTAGATGCAGAGAGCTGGAACCTCACTTCTAAACCCCTTGAAAGTGTAATGTGCTGAGTAGCTGACTGCAGGGAGCAGGTGTCAAACAATATTTAAATGACATTCTCAACAAAATAAATATTGAGCTGCCCTGTCACTTTGGTGGGAGAATAATCTGCTCAAAAAAAAAATCCCATTCATTGTAAACTGCCTCTGACATTTGTTCTTCAGGAATTATTTGCAGTTTATCTTCTGAGCTAGAGCCTTTTATCAGCACAGCAGTTGAACTGCAGTGCAAAAAAAAATGGTAATTGAGTATTTTATCAAACGCTTCCAACAAAACGGACTTTGCAAGTCGTAAATGAAGATTAAAACCATTGTTGGCAGGGATGAACAAATTGGAATGATTTATTATCCGAAACATCAATATGTCACTGCTCAGAAATAAAATAAAAAAAAAAGAAACAAACAACTGCCCCCCTTCCCTTAAAATGTGCTTTTAGTCTCAGCCAAGCGATGGAAGGTAAATACATGTTTTAATTATTTGTGCTAGAGAGGCTGGTTAAAAAAACAAGAGAGAAAGCATCATCATAATGGCACAGCTGCTGTGGGACATTGTGAGGAAAAGAGACAGTAATAAGAGAACTGTGTCAAAGGAAAGCAACTCTGAATGTGTACTTCAGCTCTCCTGATTACAGAAGGAAGATTAAATATTATAAATGGGGCAATTTGACAAAGTGGATTTACTACGTGTGTTTAACACCTAAAGAGCCATGGTTTTTAAAAGGAACCTTGTCGTGCTTGTGTTAAACAGCTGCAAAAGTCATATGAGAGGAAATATATTGGAAAATTGTCTTAGAGTATATAAATAATTGAGGGGTCAGGAATAAAGTGAATCCATTCTGAGCTCTGTATCCATTTCAAATTACAAATCAGAGGCCACCAAAAGAGTCTTACAAAAGTAACAGGGTTTAGGAGTTCTGTTTGCTGTGTATGTTCACAAAGCAGGAAGCTCTGTAGGCTTGAGCTAGGGACTTGTTGACCTCAGTTTAGTAAAAATCAAAACATCACTCCTTTCTATAATGCAGTTGCCTTCTCTACGGGGAGCAGCCCAGTAAGCACCAGTAGGTTATCAGGGTTAAGCAGTGAGGCCACGTTAGGTTTTTTGTTGTTTTTTTTTTTTTTTTCCCTCCCACCTTGAAATCATCTTTCTGTAGACATCTTGCTCCTCCTTACAGCCTGTGCACAAGCACAAAGTTGCAAGCAGGTCGGGGAGTGCAGAGCTGTCTGTTTGGTGTTACAGTAGTGGTCCCTCCTGGCTGGGAGCTGGCAGATACTGGGCACATCACGATGGGGCTGCAGCTGTGGTCTGCAGGAGGCAGAAGAGGGGATGGATGCTGCTTGTTCCCTCTCAGTGCCAGAAGGAATCAAAAGCTTAGGTGTGCTTGGGGAAGCTGGGAATTTCAGAAATACTAATACACACTTGAGTGATTTGAAATTTCCTACAGTCCTTAATCTTATGCACACCATGACTTTGCCTCCCAAAGATTTGTCATTGGATCAAATTTAGGGCCAGTGCAAAAATATTTCCAGAGAGAGAATTCTAGACCCCACTGAAATGAGTTTTAGCCTTTCTAAATAAGGCAGTCTGTTTCAAAAGTGTTAATGCGGAAAAATGTTCTTGGACAGAATTTGAGGTTTTCCATAATTTCACGTGGAAAAGTGAAAAAAACCTTCAGCCTCTGGTATTCCCAATACATTGATCTTGTGAATATATATGAATTATCCTACCATGGCATTTCTAATTATGGAGAAAACCATTAATGGATTTATCACCTGTTAGGAAGAAAATGTGTTGCAAGATTGCTTCTGGATGGGTGCAGTTTTCTCATGGTGTTTAAATGCCATAAAACTAGGGAAGATGTTAGGAGTAGAATCTTAGAAACATTACCTTGGAACCATTTAATCTCTGTTCCTTACGTCAGGCAGGATGAAAGGATTCACTGTGGATCTTAGAAAAGTCAAAATCAGTGGGGAAAATGATTTTTCTAGTAGCTTCCCAGCTGCTGTTTTCATTTCTGAGTCAAGGTAATCAGAGCTGAAACTTCTAAGTTAATGGATGTGGAGGCCTTACTCTTCACATCTCCACTTTTCATTTTCTTGCTTTTTTTTTTCCCCAGTGTTTTTTTTTATATATTGAACATATTTTTTTAAGAAAAAAAAAAACAGGGAAGGTGTAGGGAACAAGAGAAGGCTGGTGTTCTGAAAGCGGGTTTACCCGTTGCTGCTCTATTATCTAAGCAAGAGAGCAAAATTTTGTGCTAATATTTCCCATATTGCAAGCTTCTGTGCATTGAATAAAGGAGCCTTGTCTTAGCTTAAAAAAAAAAAAAAATTCTGACTCAAAACTTCATGGTTCTTGCTGCTTCTGAGTAGCAGGAGTCTGCATTTCGCTGGGGAAATGGATCTCACTGTGCCAGCGCAGAAAGTGATGTTTGAGAAGACTTGACTACCTGCTCTCTCATACCTTGTGTGTGACAGGAAGAAACAGGGCCTGATGAGGTTGAGCTTGTCGTAGCTGTTCAAATGGACAGTGTGGACTTCCTGCAGGTTCATGCTTCAGAGTGGATGGTTGGTCTTGAGAAGGCCTGATTGCAGAAAACATCCAAAGGAATTATTTTCCCCTGATTCCTGAGACAGCAAAATGAAGAGATTAGCGAGTCTTCTTCCCATGGCTTAATTAAGGATGGCAGAACATCATTGGCTTTTAGATGGATTTCCACCAATTCTGGTAATGGAATGAGATGCCCCAATTCCCTGTGAAGCTTTGTGGCAGTGCAGCTTTGTTTGGCGAATGTTGTTTGAAGCATTGGGCCGTGGGATGTTTGAACACGGGTGCCACTAACACCCCAGCCAGGTCAGGTCCCAGCATGGGGCTGTGAAAGGCACAGAGTTCCATCGGTTCATCTTGTGTCCCCAACAGCTGCCTCCAGGGGAGGTTGCCAAATCAGTCTTGGTGTCCCAACTTCCGTCCTTTGTTACTATTACAAAGAAATGAGTGACCAACAGAGGATTGGCTGAAAGAGTTGTCTAAACTTTTTTAGTGTGGCTATGATACAAAGCGTTAAGAGTGAGTGATTAAACTTTTCTCTACTGTCTTCTTACAGTAAAAACATTGCTGATTCTTCTGTTACTGAAATTTGCACGTGGTGTTCTCGTGTGTGTTCAAGGAACACACTTGTCTGTTCAGCATGACATTCTGCACCCTTTTAACAAGACTGAGATCTATTTATGCCCAAGAAACTGCTTATTTTGGTTTGATTGGTTATTCTGTATGTTAGGTGTGATATATTTGGGAGAGCAACATGTACTATGTTTGTTGCGTGCATTATATTATTTGAAGTTGCTGATCCTCATGGGCTGAAGGATGTCTTTAGCATGAGGCATCAGGAATCCCTTTTTACTGGACTATTTAGGATTTCAATACACGAATGTGCTGCTTAGGACGACCTTCTGCTTTCTGCAGAGAACAAACTTGCCTTGTAACAAACCCACTGGAAAAGCAGCGTGTGTATTTTGGTAAGCTGTGGAATTGTGGAGTCTCTGAAGTAGCTGTGGTGGCGTGAACTCTGGATGTGCTGCGGGCGTGCCGTAGCTTCCCGTTACAGAGGAGAAATCGGGGCACTCGGGTGCCTTTTTGGAGGCTGCCCAGTGCTTCCCAGGAGGCACCGAAGGGTCATTTGCAAACATCTATTTTATTTCCCCTCCCCAAAGGTTTCTCTGTCAAGTAATGAAAAAAGAAGTCATGTATGCCACAAATTTTAAGACTACAGTAAGTCAAAAAAACCCCATGGATTAACTGTGGATGCCAGTTCTGAGTGTTCTTGAGCACTGGGTTTAGTTCAAGCACTGTTTTTTGTCCTGCCCTTTTTTTTTTTTAAGGAGAGGCATATTGTGTATGCCAAAACCAGGTGTTGTAATTGTGACAAAGGCAATTAATATTTCCCAGTAAGAGTGGTGTTCTGCTATCATGTATCAATATAACCTTGACTTTTTAACTCTCTACTGGAGCCCACAGAAGATAATTTGTTCCATCTGCCTACAAACCCAGTTTTAAAAATACATGTGTTCTGTAGGAGAAAATGTCCACCCTGTTTTGGCTATTTTCAAAATGGTTTTGAAGTGAAAGAGCTGTAGTGAGGGATTGGTGAGAGAGAGACTCTTTCGGCTCCAAAAATTTGGTTCCCTAGAGTTGTTGGTTTTTTATTTTGTACAGTGCTTTTAATGTATCCTGTGGTCATTGCTAACTGAGAAACTTAGAGATTTGTTGCAGGTTAAAGACAGATATCTCCTGCTCTTCCTCTACATTGCTGAGGCTACAATAAGAAAACTTTAATAATAGAAAGTTTTTTTAGTTTGACGTGGCTGCTTATACATCATTACTGGTTTGATTATTGTACATCCTCATCATTAAACTCCAAAGTGGTGGAGAATTGGAGGCTTTCATGTGATTCAAGTGTGTGGGCTTAGGGGAGCAGAATGCAGGGTGGGAGGTAGTGGTACCCATTTTAGCAGCATCAAAACCCTCTATAGGAAGTACTGGTCCCAGGCTTTTTCTTCTTGAGGAGCTGTGTGCAGAGCTAACATACATCTGTTGACTGGGATCCTTTCTGTAACAACTGACTTGTTGTATCTACTGTCTTATTGCTTCTGAGTAAACCTCTGAAAACATATAAAGAGTTCTAGATATTTTTCATCACCTTGCAGTAGAGGGGATTCCTCTGGGGGATTCCCAGCTGGGAATTGCTTGGGGAGAAACCCCTCGGTATCCTGTACATCAGTTGGATCTGTTGTGATAAAGGTGGAGAGGCAACGTACCATCTGTACTGTGTTGGTTAGTTTAAAACATGCTATTTTAGACCCATTTGGAGTTCAGCAGAGATAACATTCCATCTTCCTCAATCAAAAGAATTATCTCCAGTAACATAACATTAAGGTTGCAAAGTAAACTTCTTCATAATAGGTGAAATGCTAAATTGGGGAAATAGGGCTCTTTTAGTACCCTGGTTACATAACTGCATGATGCTTTCTTTTGTGAAGCTGCTCTTGCACAGGCTTCTAGGTTCCATGCAAAGTGTTAAGGAAAACAATGTCTATTGAAGTTGGTGTGCTTCAGGAGAAGTGGCTTTGGCATGGCTTCGGTGCAGCTCCGAAGAGAGGGCAGGAGGGTTGTCTATTGGGAACAGCTCTCTGGAACCAGACAGATGACGAGCGGCAATCTCCATCCATGGTGGGACCTAGAAATACTGAATCCCTTAGTGACCATCATTCTGGTATATATCATGAAAAGATCTTTGCTGCCTGAAATTCTCTACTGCCACTTGCTTCGTTGTTTGGCAAAAGAAATGTCTTAGAATACTGACAAAGACTTGCTGACTAAGGAACAATTTGTGTCTAACCCTGTAAATTTCCTATATTGTGGCCAGTTCTACATAATAAATTGGTCATTTCCTAGAGTTAGAGCAGTTTGACAGGCCTGTGTGTGGTGATTAATCTTCATCCTCACCTTTTTTTTCCTATTCATAAATTTAATGTAACATAGTTTGTGTTGGTACAGGTTTAATTGTTATCCTTGAGAAATGTAAACGGGTGAACTGTAACTTCCTATCCCACCTATACCAGCTTCCTATACCACTACTTTAAAATACATAGGGGAAAATCATGTTATCAAATCAGCAAGGCTTGAGGCATTCTATGAATAGTATCAAAATATATTATGCTGGCTGACTATAAGGTAGCTTTTGATTATGTTTAGCTCTTCTGAGTCAACATCTTGCATCAAGTTCTAATATAATATGTAATAAAAGGAATACAGTTAAATTGTTTATGTACTTGTTTTTTTTTTTTTTCAATCAGCAGTTTTGTTTTCTTGGCCCCTGAAGTCCTAGTGACCTTGAATTTTGAGTAACTAAGTAATAGTACCCATTAAACTTTATTATCTTCTCTGCTACCTAAGCTAAAATAAAGTACAGGAGAAAATGGAGATCTTCTGCAAGCTAAATAAAGTAAGATTGTTAGTCACAGTTTTTAAGAGGGTTTCCTTATTCTTCACCTTCTGATTTAAATTACACAAAATGTGCAATAATTAGAATACACATTGTGGGGGGGGGAAGGGACATTTATGACCTACCTTAACCTCCACTGCTCTTTCTTTGAGCATGTGGAATAATTTTTGGGAAGGTAGGTTGATTTTTTTTTCCCAAAGATGGCATCAAGATTTTTCTCTTCAGTGAAGACAAAAATTGAAGAATTCTTTCCATATTGAGGGGCAGTGATTTCCTTACTTTGTTGTATGTTGCCTATAATGTTCTAGGAGTTGTTCTCCTGCTGGTTTCTCTTTTGAGAGTGCCTGCAACAGTCTGAGGTTAGTGCTGGTCCTCTTCATGTAAATTTTGAAGAAGCTGGACAGAATCTGTCAAATCTGGTCTCCTTGTGCATCCAGGTCTGCTGATCTCCCTGGCATTCTGCTAAGTCAGTCTTACGTTAATCCTTTGCCAGAAAAAGGTAACTGAAAAGTATGTCTCCTCCCCAGGCTATCCGGAAGGATATCCTTTGAAGTGCCTGTGGGTATCTTTCTCTGCATTTCAGAGTTGTGTGGTCTCCTGGAGGCAACATTTATGATTGTGCTGTTAGGCAGAAGGTGCCCAAAACTCTTTAGCTTTATTGTACCAAACGCTCTTCAGACACGAGTAATTCCCTAAATGCATGTGATACTGAACTAGTTACCAAAAGCTAAGGAAGTTCTTATATCTCCAGTTGAGCCTCATTTTTTTTTTTCCCCCCCTCAAACCAGCAGTTTAAAAAAAAAACCAAAAAAAACCCAAAAAAACCCAAAAAACCCACAAATCAAAACAGAAAAAACACAAACCAAACAATCAAAAAACCAACAACAACAAAAAACCCACACAACTAGTGCATCCTTAACTTAATGGACATGATGGAAGAGACTTTAGTTAATGTAGTAAACTTCACTTTATTATGCAGTATATAGATGAAATAAAACCCTATGCACCCCATTGAGTTCTGTTGTATAGGTGCAGTTTTTACCCTTTTTCTTCTTTAAAGGTAGCTTCTGTTGGCTGCTGTAGGAAGGGATATACCTGCTTGAGGTATCGGATCTTAATACAGACTCCTGTATTCCAGTGAGAAACATATAAATCCAAGACACAACAGTATCTGTGATAATATTGGGCAAAACAAAATGGTACTGACTCTGCTGAGTCTCAATGAAAATGTGCTGAACAGAAATTGTTCAATGTAATCGCTGCTAGATGCTCTCAGCAGTGGTGGTGTACGTGTCCATAGTGGTGCTGCCATCCTCAACAGAATCTTGGCAGTCCCTCTTCCTTAATGTCCATGTGTGTATTAAGCACTCAGTAGATGTGAGGAAACTGTAATTTTTTTTTCTGACATAAGTCATGTGGTGCTAGAGCTGCAGGTTCACTGAAGTCTCAGGACCTGTTGCAAGAGGACCTGGTGAGCAGCTGGGGCGTGCAGAGGCTGTACGTGTACACTCTTGTTTCCTGATGAATGTGTGTGGTTTGAGGGCTGAGGGAGCTGGTCTCTGTTCTGCCCCCAGCTAGTGGAGTTCAGGAGAGGCAGTGGGGTGCCTGCCAGAGGCATGTGAGTCGTGGAGCTGTTACAATGCTCCTTCAACCTCCTTGTAATAGATGAGTATTGCCCCTAACGAGACTAATAAACTAGCAGACCTTGCCTTAGTTTTGCCAGAGCAATGCTCTGTGTCTAAAATGAATTTCACTTCACTTATGAAGAGAGATATTTCCTCCTCCTTATCCCTCCCTAATGCAGAGCCTTCCATATCTCCAAGGGCTTGCATGATGTTCAGCCCTTCTAAGGTGAGCCTGTAGTCCCATTTCAGACATCCCGTCTCACTGAATAGGATTTTGGTGGGTGATCTTCAGTGAAAGAAGAGCGCTCTGCTTGTGCTGGAAGCTTCACTCAACCAAAAACTACTTTTCCCAAGCTTAACTTAACCACAGAAAGACTCAAAATTGCTACTTTACAGCTTTTTTTTGGTTTTGTTTTGTTTTACCCATTGTGCATCCTGGCAGATGCAAATGTTAGGAGCATATTGAAAAAAAACCATCTAAAATGTTACCCCAGATTGTGAATTAGAGCAGGAGTTGGAGAATGGTTTTTCTTCTCCCTCTTGAAGAACAAGACCTCATCAGACCTTTGAGATGATAATGCCAGTTCTGTTGATTCAAGCTTCATGTATTCAGGACTCTATAGACTTAAACAGAGCTAACTCCTGGTTTTGTTTTGCTCTGGAGGTGGTCTACATGTATGTGCAGTGTCACTTCAGCAGTTTTCTCTTTTTTCTTTTGTCCTTTAACTTTCTGAGGTACAAGAAAGGACATAAAATGCGAGTATCTCTGTAGATCTCAAGGGTGTTGTTTTGGTGTAGTTCTAGTCAGCAATGCAAAAATGTTCTGTGGATGTCTTTAATTGCTCTGTTGTCCTTTGTTACCGTAGAATGTTGGCTTCTGGAGTTAGTACAAGGCTGCTTCAATTTTGTATTTTATTTCATTAGATATGTGGAGATCTTCAGAATTTTCCTTCAGAATGTGTTGGCAGTACAGGAAAGATGGTTAGGTGCTGTCATATTTGTTGGAAATCTAGAAAACAGAACATTTTAGGCAGTAAGAAATCTGACAGGAAATCTGTGGTGAGGTTTGAATATAAATTGTTAGGTGTGGATATGTTTAATAATTTTATACGTTTGGTAGCTGACTGCAGTGATATTTGCACTGGAGGAGAAGTTCTTCTGTGTTAACAAGTATGCCAGAGAGATGGTTTTCTTCCAGTAGTTATTAGGTCCTTGGAAGTGAGAGGAAAAATCCAAAGGAAGGACATGAGAATGACCCTGTGTCAGGAAGCAAAGAAATTAATTGCTTGATAATTAATTGTGGGTTTGGATCTGTCTTGTGCAGTGGTGTCTCTGCCACTGACTGGCTTTGTGGTAATGCTCCGTGCTCCCCAGAAAAGAGGGTGGATGGGATGGAGCCATGAGAATAACAGATATAAATATCTGAGAAACTATCCTGGCTGTGAATTTTGTAATGGTAATTCTTCCTGTTAAAGCCTGTAAATAGCTCAGGTTGGTAATTTCTGAACAGGATCCAAGAGCATTATGCAAAATAGAATTTGAATTTGAAGGATTTTTGTGTGGATGTTGGGAAGTGGAAGGTGGTTTGAAGAGAAGTCAAACAGTCAATTTCAAGACTCGAGGTGTAATTTTTTCTATGGGATTTATTTTTTTTGGTATAATTTTACCTCCAGAATATGGTTGTTTCAAGAATGTATCTGACACTCAGAATGTTCTGTGCCTAACCCAGGTCCTTACCTTCGTGGTACCTTATTTCTGATAATCTTCATCTTTTCTTCAGCCACATCTAAAAAAAAGGTTTTGTTTTGTCTTCTGAGAAATCTTCTCCAAGAAGGACTTGTACTTGGAAAAGACTTAGCAGCTCTCCCTGTCGGATATTAGGTGTTGGAGAAGCAGAGGCCACAGGGAAGCTCTTCCCTTCCCTTGCTGTAGTCCGCAGGTAGGTGGGTACTGCCCAGACAAGCAACAGTGCCCAGCAGGTCCTGGGCAAATGAATGCAAGATGGGTGCTGAGCGAGGACCATTTTATAAGCAGTACAACGAAGGATATATTCATTTTGATCACTACTTCTACTACTGTAATATTTCTGATTAATGGAATTGGTCCTGGCTGCTGCTTGAATCTCCAGATTGAGCCAAAAATCCCCATGGAATGCGAGGGCTCCAGTAGCTGTGACATAGCATAAACCCCACCATTTTATTTCTTGTAATTTTTTTTTTGTCTGCAGCAAAGTTAAAAAGCACAAAGCCTAGTGTAAAGATTTTGTGCTCTTGCAGTCATTCAGAGTAAATTCAAGATGTAGACGCTTTCAATTTACAAGGCTGTCAGTCAGACGTTAAATTAATTACAAATAGGCAAAGATTTCACAATGTAACAAACAAGGTCTTTGACATAAATTATATCCTATCATTAAAATATTTAGAAATGTGTAATTATGGTATTTAGCAATGTTATTCAAATTATAATTAATAGGAGCCTCAATAACATTACCTCTTCTTAAATGACTTCACATTCTGAAACGCTTTCTCTTATCTTTATGTGCATTTTGGATTTAGATATCCTATTTAGGTATTTTTATACTCTTCCTTCAGGGATCATTATTCTAGTGCATCGTGCGCAGAAGTTTCAAGGTCAGCATTACTTGAACAGTTGTAATAGTCCCAACAGAAAGATAAATATATATTGACTAAGGCTGGAGCTTCAATTCTTTCAGTTGCTGAAGGTCAACAGCCCCTCTGAGGTGCTCTCCAACCTTCAGATGTCTATAGGTTAAATCACTGATGAATTACTGCACTTTCCTAAATGAAGGAAACATATTCTAGACGAAGGCAGCTCGTAGTATCCTGCTTGTTGACTGATGCAGTCCCACATAACCAAGAGGAAACGCTGTTCTCATACTTCCACGAAGTACGCACCCGAGCGTCTGAATTGGGTGCATCAGAACTGCAGTGGAGAGCAATGCTCCTGGGGTCTTTTCACATGAAAATAAATCCTGTCCCTTGCCTGCTGGTTGCGTTGAAATGCATCTGTGATTAGGAAAAAAAAAAAAAAAAAAAAAATCACTAAATTTGTACTCACTTGTAGCAATTGCTGAAAGCATCAGTAGCTGTGTGCCAGGGTATCTGTGGGACTGCAGTGCCAGGTCGTGGTGTTCAAAGGCACACTTCCTCAGTACACTGTTCTTCCTGCTTTCCAGTCACAGGACAATACACAAATGTGCTGCACTGTAAACAATGCTGAATCTTCTCCTTCACAAAAAATATTTTAAGGCTTGAAGGAATCCTCTTGCAGAGCACTTCAGTAGGGTACAGGGTGACTACATGAGATATTTGGCTTGGCAAATATTCCAGCAGTATTCCAGAGAATGTGATCAGATTGATATCACCAGTGGGGCAGAATAAAGCATCTTGTGTTTTAGGTATGTATTTTGTCTCGTAGCCATTTATATAAGCAAGCAACTTAACACTGGGATTTAGACTTCCCTGCAAGTTTAAGGGGCTTTAAAATCTATTTGGATTTATTAGTATCTAAAAATGTCATTTCAAAATTAAATACTCTTAAACTTCTTTTTTGGAATGTATTTTAAGGCACATTATCCTAGACGTATTCAATATTTTAAATTTCATTTGGAGATTTATAATAAATATACAGTGAAGCATCCTTACGTAAAACGTTAATTAAAATGTTACCTTTCACAACATCTACTTGAAAATGACTTCTGAAGTCCAAGTTGTTCCACACAGCTTATCTCTGGCACTTTTAGTTGTGCCTGTATCAGGAGGTTCAGATTAACCTGTAGCTGGTCTAGGAATCAACAGCTTTTATGTGTGTCCTATATATATGTGTGTGTATACTTATACACCTTACAATTTATATATTGTAAGATTACAAAGAGTTAAATATAAAATGACTAGCTATCAGTATATGATACTTAATATTGTGATCTTTTTTTATATTATTATGTTGATAGTAAGCTGGCTTATTTCTTAATACCAACAGTATATTTATCAACAGTAGAAATGTGTTACCAAATACAGACTGACTGAAATAAGTCTTGTGAGTGAAATTTGGGAGTTTAGGGAGAATGTTAAGCAGCAGTATCTGTGATGCTGAGCATTCCCAGAGCTTATTTGGTGTCTGCTTTTCAGAGGATCTAGTAATTCCATTGCTAAGGAATTTTAAGGCTCTAATGCTTGACGCGACAATGCTCTCGTGGAAAAAATAGTGATGCTACCCTCAGCTTCCCCTGACAGTAGCCTGTAACACCTGGAACTCGGGTGTTGTCTGGTAGTTGTAGTGGACGCGGGTATTTCTGCATCTGCTGTGCACATCTGGGATGGAAGCGTACGAGCTACTTAAACTCTTGTGGGCTTTGTCGCCTGCTCGTAAGGAAGTGCAATAACGTCTTTCAACTGGCGGTACATTTTAGCATAAGTAATTTGAAATTGGGTTTGTGACTTCCTATTTTGAATTCCTATCTTACTCACTTCTGTGAAAGTAGCTTTTAGGTTCCTGATTTCTAATTTCTAAAACTGATACGAACTTAATTTTGTTTTAGAGAAATAAGTTTTGATTTTTCTCAAGCTAGAGTGAAATAAGTTTCAAGGAAAATAGTTTACTATTTCTTAGGAAGTTTATTGCAGAATTACTTAGGGTATATTTTGTTCAACCAGTGAAACAACCTAAAAGCTAAATTACCTAAGAGAGCTCAACTTGTTCTCAAGTGGAAAACTAGACAGTGTACTGATACCTGCATCGCTTTTGCTTTACCATCCAGGTTAAAATAACCCTTTAATGTTCTCACTCCTCCAGTCTCATTCGGAGTCACGTTTCTAGCTTGTGTCATTTCATTTTGTCATGCTGTGCTAGCAATTTGCAGAGTTCCTCTTTTACTTGTCAAGGTACTCTCTCCTTTTTTATTTTTTTTTTTTCCTGTCTAAGCTTCTCACATTCTACACTGATCTCTCAGCTACCACTGTGGTATGTAATTAATAGCAAAGCAATTGCAACTGTAGTATTTGATAAGTAATAGTTTTCCCTATGCAGGCACAGCTATTTAATTGCAGTTCTGTGACAATAGCTTTTTGTAAAATGAAAACACAGATTTATGAGGTATGGAACACTTTTCAAGAAATCCAGTTGTCTTAATGGCAAATGGAATTCAACCCCAAAATCCAAGTGAGTGTAGCCATTATCATTATCTCACTGCAGAGGAATTGCATGAATAGTATGAAACTTCAGAAGCTTACTCCACAGAAATAACATCTTGGGCAATAGTTTTTTAATTTCAGATTTTTTCCCCAACTTTTCAATGTGCTATTTATTACATGTCCTCATTATCTGGGTACAACTTGGGGGGTTCTGTCCAACAGCGTGTAGGAAGATGTGTTGCTGAACTGAGGAGATATGGGAGAGAAGGGAGGCCAAAAAGAATTGGGCATCAGCAAGTAAGCAAACATGGTTTTCACCATGGACTTTTATGAAATGCATTCATCTTAATATTTTTAGTTCAGCCTTCTGGTTTTTTTTTTTTTTTTCCTTCAAACGAAAGTTGGTTCCCATACATACACGTGATTCCTGGAGTGGAGAACTCTTCTAAAACACCACATACTGTGAAATCCATGAAAAAAGAAAAACCTCTGAACATTGGTCACATAAGTCTTTGATAAGATTTGGATTGCAACCGTATACCCCTAGGGGGAAATTGGGAAATGCTGAAACCCAAGAGGGTATCGGCAGATAAGTGCAACCTTCTGTTTGTGCTTGTGACCATATGTTATTGTCTCAACTTCTGACTCACTGGATTCTTCCTGAAAGATTAAACCACAGGCTTTACGGTTTAAGTGTCAATTATGTGTGACTACTGAAGGCTTCTTAACTGCTGCTTGGTCTCGTTGAAAAATTTGGCATTAATTGTAGCGCAAATAGGAAAGAAATGATGTGGCTACAAGCTGTTGAAGACATGCTTGAGGTGTACTAAATCTGTGTGACCTTTAACTCGCCGTGGAAAGCCCTGGGTTTATTTTATGACCGTTAGGTTTCACTATTGATACAATTTTCTGTATTTCAAAGGACTTGAAGTTTTATTTAAATGTGATTTGATATCTGAGGATTGTAGTATTCTTGTCAAATTTGGCTTTGGAAAGGATATTGTTCATCCTTTGTTATTGTTGATCTTTAAAACAGACTGGCTGGGGATGAGATCCCATTCAGTGTGAGGTAAAATTGATGTGGCCACCCATAATCCTTACTTTGCTTCCTTTGTCCTCCTGAGCTACAGCAAAGGTTGCCAGAGCAGAGAAGGATCCCATTAGGTTGGTTTGTCCTATTGCATGATGCCATGGGATGGAAAAGCTCTAGATGGCAACAGTGGTCACAAATATTTGAGACAACTCAAGCGCATCCTTTTTATGATGATTGCCTGCAAAAGGTTTTTCCACCTTCCTGTTTTCAGAAATAGCTTATCTTTGGTGGAGAGACCAGGGTTGTTGCTTGGTCTTGTGTCACTTCTCATCTTCTTGAGATCTCTTTGGCCCTGATGCCTCTCCAGGTTTAGTTTTACTGAGGATCTGCTTTCTGAAAAAAAAAATGTGTTTAAAGCATTATATGACCAGATAAATGATGATTTGTTAACTGTTCTTTAAAACCTGTTAAAAATGGAGTTTCTGTAGAGTTCTGTGAGCTTTCTGCTAGATGGCCCAAACCATCAGAAACAGACCCTTATGAATCTCATTAAACATTCTCATTTTATTGGGGGCAGACTGGAGCATAGGAGATTCCAAAGAAATTTAAGGAAAAACTTCTTCCCGGTGAGGGTGCCAGAGCCTGGAACAGGCTGCCCGGGGGGTTCTGGAGTCTCCTCCTCTGGAGACATTTAAAACCCTCCTGAATGCGTTCCTGGGTGACCCGCTCTAGGTGGGCCTGCTCTGGACGGGGGGTTGGACTCGATGATCTTTTGAGGTCCCTTCCAACCCTTAAGATTCTGTGATCAATGGAATCTTGTTCTAGTCATCAGTATTGATTGTAAGCATTTTTTATTGTCTTAAATACAGGAACTGAACAGGAAAGGGGAAAACCATAAAATCAAAACAATTTTATTTCTTGCAAGAGCCAAATGCTAATAAAGAAGGGCATCAACTCCTTTAATCAATCAAAGTTGTCACTTAAATGCAGTAGCTTGGGCAGAGGATAATACAATTCGGCAGAATTTTCGCTGTCTTATGAGTACCAAATATAGATTAATATATAGTTCAAAACACTTTAATTTTTAAACTCTTGTCTGTCGTCTTCACTGCTGAAAAATTATGCTTGAAAAATAAAGAAACTGCCCTGTGGTCAAAGATAGTCTTAACTACCTGTCAATCAAAAGGAGAAGTTTGTTGAGACATTTAATTACAAGATAATGTAGTCATCAAAATCTCGTTGTGGTAACTGACAGCTCATTTTGGACTGAAAGCGTACAGCTACCTCCCCTGAGGTCAGAGATGTTCCGAGGTTAACGTAGTAATGACAAGTCCTTTATTATCACATTATGACATTGAAAAAAATTGCAATTATACTAATAAATTAATAACAGTAATAAAATGACAGTCATAATTGCATAATATACATGTTGTCAACGGCATTTTTGTTACATGGCTGGAATTCATATTTTATCTGCATATCTTGCTCTATATTAAATTTTCCCCATGCAGCACAGGCACGCAGTGGCTGCTGAAATTTCTGAAAGCCCGAGCATTTAGAGTAACTGTTCCAAATGAGACTCGAAGGCATTAGGTTTTTTACTTTCATAGATAAAAAAAAAGCGTGAAGTAAAAGAATTTCCCAGTCAAATAGAATTAAATGTTAGGATTTATTTTTAGCCATATTCCTAAAGAAAATATAACGCTGCTTATCGGATACAATACTGCAAAAAAAACCCTGAATGAATTAGATGTGAACTGTTAAGCTGTTGTTCTTCAGTTGATAAAAGGCAACTTAAACCACACCAAGACTCAGGTTTAAGTGCATACTGTAGAGCAGTACAGAAAGGGATGGTTCATGGTACTTGCTGTGACCATCCTCAGAATGGAACACCAGTTTTCTTGTCTTATTCTGGCCCAGTTCAAGTCTCTTGTGAGCCTGAGGCACAGGGTATTTATTACCTCATGCACTGGTGCTGCTTCCAGTTTCCAGCAGACACTGAATGTTCATTTTTCTCTCTAAATAGAGAATTTCATGGTGTTTTTAAATTCACATCTTTTTTAAAGCTTTGCCTTCAAGTGAAATAAATTGCCCATGGACAGGACCCAGGAAAAAGGAAGGGATATTGCTGGTTTTATTTCAATGTTACTGAATTTTCACGATGCGGAGACGAATCGGATATGTTCCAATTTGATATTCACTCGTACATTTAGTTGACATATATCTTTACCAGTTAGTAAGTTACCCCAGCAAGGACAGTTTCGCCCATATAGCCAGCAGGTTTTTTTCTGGTGCTAATGCAGCTTTTCTGGTGTAACACTGACATATCTCCATCACCTTAAAATCAGTAATTGTCTCCTTCTGTGTGCTGGGGACAACTGTGCTTTGTCCTTGGGTCTTTGGAAGAGTTCACCTGAGCTGGTGTCTCACCTGCTATTTGCTCACACTTTCCTAACTACTCCCCAGGTCTTTGTGAATGGTTTTTGAAGTGATGTTGATGTTGAAGGCCTTTCATCTTTTCCTGAGTACTGCGACTAGCCTTGTCCTGCCGTGCAGTGGTTGGTTCCAAGCGTTTTAAGTTCCACCTTCTGGTTTTGTGGATTAAACTCTGTGTAATTTTTATCTCCAGTCTCTTTCCTTATTTTCTTTTTCCAGCAGTGTGAAAACACTACCAGTTTTCATGACCTACAGTTGTACTTTGAGTTGGGTTAATTCTTTCTCTGGTTTCCCTCTCGCTTCTTTTTGCCTTCTGCTTCTTGGCCCGATTTACTCTCCCCTCTGTCCCCATAGCACCATCGGTGCTATTAGACAACCCTATCCTAAGCACACTCTGCACTCAAGTGATCTACTCCCTGCAAACACAACTGCAATATGGGTTTAGAAGATTATTGGTTTTTATTTAAAATTTCTGTAAGCTAATATGGAAAATGCCAATTGATTTCCATTACATGGAAAGTTTTGATAATTTAGAGATCGTATAATTAACACACATATCAGATTTACTGAAAAGCTTAAATAATTTTATTACGTTGAGCTGAACTTGGAGAGAAGTTAACAACTTTTTCCATGACTTGCCAAAATGAGTTTATTGCAAGAGTCCAACCTATGCTTCAGTATGTGGAGATGCTATGGTTTTGCAATAAGAGGCTGCATTTTATTAATAATGGAGAAATAACCTGTTTTCCCTTCTATTACCAAGTTAAGATGGAAGCAGATGCTAGATGTGGAAAAAAGTCATTTAAACTGACTTTTACAGGGATGCTAAATATTAACTGTATGATACTACTGCTATCTCTATCAAAGCAGTCGAGAACAGGATCTTAATATTACTACAAGTGTGTTTTGCTAGTGTGGCTGTTAAGTACTATGTAGTAAGAGAAAAGCTGTGCAGTAAATGTGTAGTAGCATGAGGACAAAGTCTGCTCTGGAAGCAAAATTTTACTGTCTCGTCTTCCTGCTTTGTGCTGTGATCAGAGCATCTCATTTGGTGGCATCTGTCCCGTGCCATTCCCTTTATGTCTTGTACACTGTGGCATCTCTTGGGTGTGCTTAAGATCCATCTCCATCTGTGTGCTGGGGAGGAGGTGGCTTGGCCCTTAATGCCAAGAGCCTGAGATTTTCCAATACCAAGCACAAAAGTGATATGGCAGTTGCTGGAAAATAGTGAATTGCTTAATTTTTCCTGGATTTGCAAGAAGTCTGTAAATAGTATGTAATATTCTATGCTTTTTCTCTTCTGGCTTTCTCTTTTTCTCTTCTGGTTTTCTTTGAGAACCCTTTTACAATTTCTCTTCAGAGAAGGGTGATCCATTATATAGGAGGAATATCTGACTGACCCAGAGAGGACAGCTTTTCCTGTGCCAGAGTGACAGGATGCTCTCCTTGGAGGTGATCCTCACCCTGTCCTTTTTAAAGTAGAATCCAACCACTGTGTCAAACATGATTGGAAATTAATTATTGATTGTCATAGAAGGAATAAAAATGTTTGGGTTTTTTGAGCTCTGCATAAAAACCAAACCCAAACAAACAAAACAACCCACCCCAATCACAAAAAAACCCCCAACAAGACCCCACCCAAACACTAAATTTCTAACACTCGTTATAATTACTGCTTAGTACTTTTCATGATGCATCTGATTCTTAAATTTTGCTTTTTTCCTAGTCAAAGCACTTTCTCATGAATGTTTTTTCTGAGTAAGGAGCATTTTCTTTTAATATTAGCAAAACCTGTTTTTGAATTAAATAACATCATGGGAACCAAAGAATTTAATGTTGACGACTAAAATGAGTTGCAAGTGGTACCTTAGCTGATAAATAACATAATATTTATCCCAACAAATGATGAAATGCAAGGAAAAGAAGAGCTAAAGCCACTGTTTCATTAATTTCTTAATTTTGTCACACGAGTCTTAGATTTCAACAATTCAGCTATTTTACACATTATGATTATTTTACTGTTCATGTGCATGTCAGTAATTCTCTGGAGATACTGATGAATATAAATTAATTCAGTTGAGTGTGTTTCTCTCTAGCAATAGGTAATTTTTGAGCTTAAGGGGAAAGGGAATTTCTAAGTCGTCCATTATTCTTAAGTTTTGTTTATATCACTGATGATTTCCTGTCCCAACAGAAGTTAAATGTGAAAGGTTCTTTTATTTGAAAGATTATCTGGCTTCAAAAGAAATGTAAGTGGTAAATATTACTGAGATGGTTGATATTCATCCCATTTAAAAAGCCTGGAAACCCAAGAAAAAGGCACCACCTTTTGAAGTATGACGAGTTGGTATCTGGATGTATCCAGCACTGGTGAGAAATCTGTGCGTGGTTTAGTGCCAGATATCTTTGCTACCCCGTTGATATGCCGCGGTTTGCTTTGGCTGTTCATGTCTCAGCTGCAAGTAGACTTAATTTTGACCTCCTTTTTGGTTACGCTGTCCTGCAGAGGTGGTTGCTGCAGAAATGGGCGTTCTTGAGAAGATACAAATGGCAACTAGGAAAAAAATCAGAGAAACACAACGGTGTTAGTTGAAGCAGAGGATGCTGATGTGGATAATGCCAAGAGAACTGGTTTTGAGTGCAAGTAGTATGTAAAAGTTTTTTATCTGCCAAGGAAAATAATTTAGGTCATTTAGGTTTCTAATTTGAGGCCAAGATGTTTGGATTGTTCTGAATAAAAGTTTCGTGAGAAAGGGCTAATGGTTCAGGAACTAGAAAATAGTAGTAGTAATTGACATCTTCTATGCAGTGATTCAGTGCAGATTTTGGGTCATTTTACATACCAACGGTGTATGCAATTTCAAATACTGATACATAATACATTAAAAATGCAATGATCTTTACAAACACATATATGTAGAGGAAAAATTAATTTGATGTCACTGTAGTTTAAGTAGAGAAGTGTGAATCTATGGAGTTGTTTTTCTTTTCTTGTCCCAAGGGACTTTGGTCACTAGACACGATAATTTTTTTTTTTAGCTCTTATTCCAAGGCTGCGTTGTTAAACGTGCTAGACTAGGTAGGTAATTCATGGCCTTGGTGTCTGTGGTCAGAGGTCTTAAGGCCCCACCTTTACCCTTCTCCAAGCAGATGAAGCTCTTCCTTTGTTTTGCACTAAAAGGCGCTTGAAGTTTCCAGTTGTTAGAGTTTAGCCTGAAGTTGGTAAGAGCTCATGTGTTGTGTCCAAGTCCGCTACAGGGGATGGTTTGATCTGCAGGATGTCAAATTGCAAAGGATATCCATCCCTACTGGGAATACAGAAATTCCCATCTCATAATGAAGCACGTGGAAGTGCATCTCCCCTGGAACAGGGCGCGGACATCCCGTCATTACTTTACATTTAATTGCAGCCATAAAAACTTGCTGTAAATTGTGCGTGTGGTTTGTTTGCTCTTGGTTTTAGTTTATGCTAGTTTTCCCCAGGTACGAGGATTACAGGAGGAATATGGCAGGTGCTTCCCATTCCTATCATCTCCATTCCCATCGTGTGCAGGGTAGGTCTGTGTTGCCTGTACTTTCATCCACATCCCTCTCTGGGTATAAGGTCATTCAGTAACCATTTGAGTGGGGAGAATCTTCCCATTTCAAGTGTGGTTAGTTTCTGTATTGGTTTTTAGGATTTTTTTTTTTTTTTTAGGGAAGATAATGTTTTACTGGTTTTACACAGAACTATTATTGCACTTCTTTCATTTCACAAGAAAACCAGTTAGCAGTTAAAAGTGACATTGCAAGAATACTCAGAATGTTTTGTAAGAGAGAGCATGTCAAAGGCAGATAAACAGAAAGCTTCACCCAAATTTCATTCTGTATATTTTTGTAAGCTCTGAAGAAATCAAAGGTCAGAAGCACATATAGGCACTCAGTCATGTTTTACTGCTTTTTCCTCCCAGTTGCTCTTTCTGTACAATATGGCTTTTGAGGGCTCTCTAGGAGCGTGCTTTGATTTCAGTTGTGGAATTGGCTTTCAGAAAATATATTTGACATTTTCTTTAAACATTCTAATTTAACACAGTAAAGAAATTAACCTTGCTCAGGACTATTTATCTAGCAACATAGAGGATTTAATGTTGCATTGTTGATATCAAAATCTCTAGATGGAGGAATGCCATTGTAGGAGAGAAACTGGTTTTTGTCAGAAGTTTTATCAGGCTTCTGAAGTCAATGGGAGTTAAACTCACAATTTTTCTCATTGGAAATTCAGAGGTTTTGCAAATGTTTATCTGTAGCATACACCGTGCGGTGTCCTTTTTTTTTGTTTCTGTTGTTCTGCTCTTTAAAACACTTATACTCTTAAGATCTTCCTGTCCTTGATTTATTGTGTGCGTGTGTATTTGTCTTTTCTATGTCTGAATTGAAACAAAGTCAAGCACAAAAGTCAGAATTTAAGAGCTTGTGCCTTTGAAGGTTCGAATATCATGTGGCGGTCTAATACGATGCCATGTCTGGATTGGTATTTGGAGCATGTTACTGCTTTAATGTTTACTTGTCTAGAGAGAGAGACTACAAAGTGTTCATGTATTAGTGCTGCTCTGGTTTGTATATGCTAACCTCATGCTCTAGCTAGGCATGTAAAAATGGTTGGACCAGGGGCTAAAAAGATGCAAAAGTTACGGTCTGGTGTTCAGATTTTTAGACGTGGTAGAGACAGCTGGCTCTATGCTGGCCACCTGGAAGAAAACTAAATGATTAAACTTTCCCTATCTTTATTAAAACCAGAAAGTTACTTATTTTTCCTGTTGTCCTTCTTGCATGTAAGCTTGGTTTTGTGTTTCCAGTTGGCCTCTGGTCCTGCTGGTTGAAGCTGACATGTTCCCGACATTGCTTGTGCTCTGTTAACATGAGTCAAGTTTTAGGTGGAATTCTCTTTGAGGTTTTGGGCGGGGGAAAGCTTTCTAAAAAGAAGTCTCAAATCTACTTAGTGCAGTTCTTTTGCTATATTGCTTCCCTTGTAACCGGGGGGGGGGAACCCCAACAGTTAAAAGGCCCTTTTTTCCCTGCACTTGTTATATAACCGTTGTTTTACTTGTGATGTGTTTGGTCCTTGCTACATACATTTCTTTCTACAGGACCTTAATCTTTCAGCATCCCCTTTTGTTTTGCTTTCTTGTTTTGTTCAGTTTCCCTTTCTTCTTTTCCCATTTGTTCCGGGTAGTCCTTGATTTAGTGAACAGGTTTAGATGGTAACATGAAAAGTCTAGTCCTTGGCGCACGCTGAAAGGAGGTAGAGCTTCTCTGCAAGGACTCTGCCGATAATGGAGATCTGCTGGGGACTATGTGCCTGCTGAAATAAATGCTGGAGAAATGGCACGTAAGCGAGAGAAGATACTTCTGAACGCGAAGCTTAACACTTAATGTTCTGTTTTCAGCTTTAATTCTTAGAAATGTTGTGAGAGCACAGTAAGAATCAAAACTGCTACCACCCTCTTTGGCATGGTGAAGCAAAAGAACTGTACGGAATAGTGTGAATATCTTTATTTCTGGGAGGAGGAAGGCAAAAAAGAGAAACCACAATGTAGAATAATCACTTTTGTTCCCCCAAATCAAGACTACTCTCCTCCCGCCCCATTATTTCCCCAGACTTCTTGTTTTGTGGTTTTAATGCAGTCTCCAGTCAGTCTGCATTTGAGTTAGAAGATGGGGATGTTACATACTTTTGCTTCTCTTTCAAGTCATTCACCTCTAATTTCTGAACTGCAATTAGAAATAAACTTTTTTTTTCTTGCCCTTACTCTTCTTTTTGCATTCGAGGGTAGCAATTAAGAAGAACTGGGTGAATAGGTTACCATTTTATCCAACTCCATTACTCTGACTGATGGAGCTATTAGATAAAGGCAAACTGTAATTCTTTATTACCTGCCTGGCTCATTTCTGCACTTTGCCCTGGAGAAGAGCTGCATAAAAGATCAGAGTGTTATTGAAAACTCTAGAGCAAATATTGAACAGGTTGCTCAGTCACTCAGGTAATGACAGAATTTCATGGAAAGGGAACGCGCGCACGTAAGCGGTGCCCGTTTGTTTGGGTAAATACGTGATGAGAGAGTGCTGGCATGGTATAGCTGAAGTAAGGTGGCTTTAGGAAAGAATGGCTGAGAACACTTTGTGTATGATAAATACGCTTATAATTAGTGAGATCATTAGCATGGGCACCATGTACTTAAGTATTCACAAAGAAGTCTTTAAGCTAAGCAGTTAGCTTCACAATGAAGGAAAGAGACAAAATGAATTATATACAGCTGAATAAGCTTTTCAGAATCTCCAAGGAGGTGACTTGTCTGTTGATGGCCAGTGGGGGTCGAAGAGTGAAATAATTACTTAACAGCGTGTAAACAATGTGAGATGTGAAGTGTGCATTTTTTTCCTTTTCTTTTTCTTTTCCTTTTTTTTTTTCATTGAGAGAGTTTCTTGTTGCGATGGCTCCACTGGGACAAGCAGCAGAGAAATTTGATTAAATGGATGCCTGGGGTCATGACCCTGTCTAAACATGCTGCAGCTCTCAGCATTAATCAAAGAATGTTAAAAAAAAAAATTCTGACCTTGCTGCATATGAGTATTGGTGAGCTCTGAATGCAGTTGTAGATGGATCGAGGGCTGTGTGGCTGTGTGAGCGGCTGCTCACAAAGAGCAGAAGAGGAGGCAGGTTTCAAGGACAATGGCAGCCCATCGTGTTGTTTTAGTTCATGTTATGGGACTTTCATGTGATGATGGCCCATCGACAGCAGCAAAGTTTGAAGGTCCCATTAGAATGCTGTTGGGAATGAAGCTTTTTATTATGAGCTACTGCTGCTTGAACCCTGCGCATGGGAAATATTTATAGCTCGGTGCTATGTGTGAGACCCGTGGGTTCAGAAGGATTCTTGGCCGCTTCCTCTTCATCTAATGAATCTGAAAGTACAGAGAAAGCAACTCTCTGATGTAGGAGTAGCCAGGATTAGTATCATGCTTATTAAGTGTGTCCTCTTAGAGTTCTTGTAGTATCAGGGTGAAAGGTCTTGGTTTTTACTGAGCAAATTATGTAGTAATAGAGGCTACAATAAATCAGAAAATAAAATGTGGCCATAAGACCACGGGTGATTTTTTTAAATTACTTTTAACAAATTATTTAACGTTTTCTGGTTGCCTACCTGAAAACTCCTGCTCTCTATTTAGCTCTCAGTACCAGGAATTCTCATTGGAGGCAAGAATACTTTTGGGTAGACGGTTACCAAGTGAGTCAAGTCTCATTACCATCTTGAAAATAGCCCCAGACAGGGATAGATCTTGAAATTATTTACCTGGATATTGGAAGCAGGGTAAACACAGTAGCATTATTATTCTCATTTCTTGCCAGTTACCCGTCTGTAGAGTGGGATACTGCAGGCAGTTACCCGTCTGTAGAGTGGGATACTGCAGGCAGTTACCCGTCTGTAGAGTGGGATACTGCAGGCAGTTACCCGT